>JAOTQJ010000007.1:787555-834370 GCA_025642045.1 Solanum sejunctum
TTCAAAGCCAAGTCCCAAAACAAGAACAACAAATGTTCTTGTTTTAAGAACAAGGGATATATATATATAATTTCTAATTTTTCAAAATTGCAACATAAGGGCTCCTAGTTAGCCCATTGATCAATTGGGTCCCCAAACTTTTCTATTTTAATCCAATTAAGGACTCCCGAATTCAACTAAATTTTTACCTGCGAAAACTCCCGATAAAATTTAAAATACACCTCAATCTCAACAATTTTCCCGAATGGGCGATTAACCTCTATTTAGTTAATTATGGGGTCTAACATGTGCAGAGAAAGAGTACAGATGCTCTTGTTAGGAGGTATGAGAGGTTGGTTTGGGGAGCTACAGGGAGGGCTAGAGGTAGACCGAAGAAATACTGAGGGGAGGTGATTAGACATAATATGGCGAAACTTGATCTCACTGAGGACATCACCTTAGATAGAAAGAAGCGGCGTCACGAATTAGGGTAGTAGGCTAATTGGTAGGGTTAGGTGTCTAATTTGTGCTCTCATTATCTGTCATATTATGTGTTAGTTTTATCATGTTTACATACTGCCATGTGTTATTCATTATTACTCACTTTTTTGTTTCCTCCCTTTCCTTTTGTCATATCTGATTCTTTCTGCTTATGGGTTTTGAGATGAGAGTCCATAGAAAACAGTCTCTCTACTTCTATGAGATAGTGATAAGGTTTGCGTACACTTTACTCTCCTCAGACCCCACTTGTGGGATTGTACTGAGTATGTTATTATTGTTATTGAATAACATATGTTATATAAAAATAACAAAAACATAATATAGACCATAACAATTAGAAAAATTAAAAGATAAAAGATATAAAAATATTAACTTTTGAAATTTTATTAGTGTCACATAAATTGAGACAGGAGAAATAACATATTTTTATTTAAAAATTATGTAAAAAAAATATTATAATTCATGATAATTAATCATTTAAAATATTAAAAGTATATATTAAAATTATACAAATGGAAGCTGATTGTCCAACGAACGGAGAGTACATGCTGACGTGTAAGATCGGCGGCTGCTCATCGTCGACGGTGTGGAAAGCCGAGCACCGGAAGACCGAAAAGTGGTGACGCTGAAGCAAATCGACCTCCTCAAGCTCACTCGCCAACTCAAGAATTTCTTGGACTGTGAGCTCAGCTTCTTATCTTCTGTTGAGCAACCAAATATCATTCGCCTTTTCGATGTATTTCAGGTTTATGGCGCCTTCCTCTTTGATATCAATAAGATTTCCCTATTTCCTTACTTTGATATCGATCCCAAATTGATTGTTGTTTTGTAAAATTATTTTGATGGATTTTGGTAGTAACTTTTGGTTCAAAAGCTATTTGTGTAGGACGTACACTGTAGTTGTACACTAGGAGTTCCGATCGTGCCGGTGAACCAGATTAAATATTTTAAGTAGAAATGATCAACAATAATATATCCAGCGTAGGAGTGTGGATAGGGTAAGTACCTCAAAGGTAAAGAGTTTTTACTGATAGATAGTTGTCTTGATAACAAAAAATAATAGATAGTGACAAAATAGAAACTATAAAAAAGTAATACGATAATTGAGGTATAAGAGACAAGAAATAGTCTATGCATGCTAATGCTGATTTCATGATAGCTGTGTCAATGTTACTTTCACCCTCCCAAGACTGCACTTTGGGATTCCACCGTGTTGTTGTTGTTGTGTGTCAATGTTGCTTTGTTATTTTGTTTCATTTCAAGACACTGTTTGTCGTTGAGTTTGTCTTTTAGAGACCTTGTAATGTGTTTTGTCCTGTTATTTTCATTGCAACCTAAATAAATAAAGATTAGCCTATAAATGTGTTGGTGATCCTCAGTCCTCAGATACATTTGGAACTTAGCACACACACACACACACCACTATGCAGAAAAAAAGGTGTTTTTATCAGTTTGAGAACTGAGTTGTTCTTAACTTTGCAATGAACAGTATTGCGGTCTATTTATTTTTTTTAATATGTTTTTTAACTAAAAGGTAGACATACAGAACAAACTGCTGGAGGAGGAGAAAAACACTTTGCCTCCCTAAAGACAGAGTATTTAGAGTTGTGGACAAGGGAATTCATCTGCTTTGTGAGGAGAGGATCGGTGATGCGAGTCCATTCTGTTATGGAGAAACCCACAAGTGTTCTAAACTAGTATGACAAGTTCAAAAGGGAAACATTAGCCTTGAGTTTCACTGAAGCAGAACATAAATCCATGTAGTTCTGTTATCTGGTGGCTACAAGAGGTGGAGAATTGATGTAGAAATTTGAAAGAATTATGATAAAGTATTCTGCTCTCTAACGGAAAGTTGGGTCACTTGAAACTTAAAATATAAATAAGAAGTTTTAAACTATATGGAACTTAAAAAAGATGTAGGACTAGGAGGCACTGGAAATTTTACTGTCCCCTCCAGCATTAGTAGAACTTTCTTCATTGAAGGGCGAAGTGATGGTTCATCTTGAATGCACCGGATGCTTATTTTCACCATTCTCTCAAATTGCTCTCTATTAACCTCCTCCTGCATCAAAGCAATTGTAAACCCAGTTTTCAAGAATTGACTCTTTTTCATCAAGGCTCAAATCTACACACTTCCGCCTACAGATCAGTTCCAATAGGACAACACCAAAACTGTAAACGTCTGCTTTCACTGTCACCGGCAGATTTCGGTGCCATTATGGTGCGATATAGCCTCTGGTTCCTCTTATCCCTGTGTAGGTTCTTGTTTGGTCTTTCTTTAAGAGCTTGGCCATTCCAAAGTCGGATATTTTAGCACAGAACTGATCATCCATGAGTATATTCTGAGGCTTTATATCGCAATGGATGATTTGTGTTTCACACTCGTCATGCAAATATAGGAGGCCCCTTGCAATATCCCGAGCAAAGCCACTCTTTCCTCCCACGTGGGCTGTTGTTCTGGTGTAAAAAGTATGTCCGTGAGTGACCCATTGCTCATGTACTCATACACCAGAAGCCTACTTGATCTGTCCAGGCAATAACCAAGGAGGCGGACTAGATTTCGGTGATGTGTCCTTCCAATGATTTTCAGTTCATTTTGAAACTCTGTTTCCCCTTCTACCAATTTTTTTTCTTGTCTCTTAACAGCTATCACTTTCTGGTTTTCTGCCAAAATCCCTTTAAATACTGTTCCAAATGCTCCCCTCCGTAATGCTTCTTTGAAGCCACTGGTTGCCTGCTCTAGTTCTGCATAGGAAAATGCTCGTGGAGCAACATCCTCGAATAACTGAACACTTATTCTCTCCTGGATTTTCCACTAAGTCCAGATATGATTTCTGTGAACGAGGAATCCAGAGATGCCTAACACCAACAAAGCAAAAACAGCCAATGTAAAGCTCACAATCAAGATGTCCGTTCTTAGCTTTTTGCCTTTTATTTCTTCAATCTGATCAGGCAGAATTTTGTTGCCAAATGCATTAATGCCCACCTTGACCAATGCTTGATTAGAATTACTATTGTCTCTCCGTCCATACCTCAGAGGCAGCCTTTGCTTTCTACACACTCTGTCTTTGAACAGAGCAGCCTCACAGTTGCAATCCTGTAGACAGGCTTGTTCACATTCTTCTTTGGTGGTTATGTCCAAAGTAGCATAAGTATTATCTTCCCATTTTGTGTTTTCCACTGTTCTCATGGCATAGTATTTGGAAGTGTTCTCCTTTAACCGACAGGTTTCTGCAGTGAAATTCCTTTCACAGCCTGCACTCCAATTTCCTGCCATTACAAAATCAAATAACATTTAGCTCGAGTATCTATATTGATACAAAAACCATTAAGCCCACAATTCCTTTTGGAGTACACCTATCATTTGTTGATGACCATATTGCGGAGCTGCTCTGTTGGTTCAGAGAATGTGAATAAACTCGAAAAATACCATCAGCATCTATTTTCATCAAATAGATGATGGTCCTTTCTCTAGGGTAGCCTCCTTTGGTTATATTTCTTAGACTCCTAGTTGAATTGAGCAAGTAGAGTAGGCCGTCATCATCAAGATTCACTGTAAATAGTGAATCTTTGGCTCCATCCGCCCAAACACCAGACTATAAATATTCACATTCAACCCCACAAACTTTTCTACTTCCACGGATAGAATTTCAGAGTTACCAATAGAAATCCTTCACAAAATTCTGTCTACTAAAACTGCTGCGAGTACTCAGAGCAAGCCACGGCTCCAATCTCTGTTTTGATCAATCTGATTTGTAAGTTCCTGAGTCAAGACTTGTTGAAGAAGTCCCCTAAAAAATTAAGATGCGATCCATATTCCCCCAAGCCTTTCCAAAGTCCAACAGTAAAAGAAAATGCAACATGACTTATATTTCATTTTCTCTGTTATGCTGTTGGTGTGGTCTCAAATTGATTGGATTTGCTATTTTTGTAGGAACTACTTGATGACCATCCTTTATATATATCTAAGTTTTGTTTGGCTGATTTACTTGTGCAAGTTTTCTCAACACCATCATAAGTGGATACTCGAATAAACAATAGGTTTATCCTCCTCATGTCACTCAACTTCAACTTCTTATTGGATTAACAAAGTGGGAGATGTGCATATTTATAAAGCAAATAATCGAAAAGAATAGATGACACATATATCGTTATACAAGTTCAGATCACCGCCTAATCCATTTCTCTAGCCTTGAAAGAGTCTTAAGTACATGGGCGGTAACGATGATTTGTTCCTTAACCTTGAAAAGTTTCACTTTTCAAGTCCTTTGAAATCCCATTGTGTTGGTATACTTGTAACCTTCATTTGAGGGTGCTTCCATTATTCATTATGAATAATAATTGGTAAAAGACCTGATTATATCTATTACTTATTTTACAATAAATTAAAATTATTATTGATAATAATCAGTTGCTTAATGGAGTACTCTGATTATATCTGTCAATTATTTTACAATAAATTAAATTTATTAGTGATGATAATTGGTATTAGACAGTTACTTAATGGAGTACTCTGACAAACAACAGCATACCCAGTAAAATCCCACAAGTGGGATCTGAAGAGGGTAGAATGGATGCAGATTTTATTGTTACCTCATTGAAGTAGAGAAGTTGTTTCTTGGTAACCTTTATCACAAAACCCATACGCAGAGAGAACTAGATATGACAAAACGGAAATGGGAAGGGAACGAAAAGCGCGATTAATAATGAATAGCACATGGCAGTATGTAAATATGATAAAACTAACACACAATAGGACAAATAGTAAGAATACATGAGCAATCCTACCAATTAACCCTATTATACCTCAAGGTCATGCATCCACCTGGCCCTACCAATTAGTCTGCTGCTCTACCAATGGAGTATTCTGACAATATATATAATATCTAGTGAAATTTGCTCCTTCGCCGGCTGACTGTATTTGTTAGGAAGAAATGTACTTAATTAATAAAATACTATTCTCATTCGATAACGTTTTGATATGTATACGCAATAATAATCGATAGTTAATTATGTTTTATGATATATTGAAAAAGAATTTTAAGCGTGTTAAATACTTGATATATTAAAAAATTTACATAATTGAAGTTATTTAAATAATTTTTTTATGAAATTCATTTGAATGAAATGTTTCAGTGGTGTACCTCTCACTGATAATAAAATTAGTTGAATGAATTCAAATTTCTTGATTTGAACTTGTATATTTTCTCTTCAATTTCTATGTAACTTATCACATACTAATAATAATTTTTTCAAAATATTTTTACTAATTTGCACGAATACATGTGCATCGCATGTACGAGTTCGTTGGGTTGATTTTGGCGTTTTCTGGGTTTGTTAGCTGTCCTTCATGAAGATGAGGAAGAAAGTACGGGGGTGTGGGTGTTACGCGTTAGGAGCGAGAAGAAGGAGAAGAAAGGGGGGAAATTGGGCAAGTGGCGCTCACGCGTGTGTATATAATGTATGTATATGTGTGTGTATAATCTATGCGGAAAGTTGGTAGGCTGAGTCGGGTCAAAAGAATCGATTTGGACCAAAATTGGATAAATGATGGCTTGAAAATGGGTTCAAAGGGTAGGTGGATTAACTTAAGAAATTAGTCACTTTCGAATGCAATTGTGACTAATTAAATGTAATAAAATCGAATTTGATTGATTAATTTGACTATAAGATGAATTAATACAAATTAATTAAAGAGCTTTTTGATATTAACAACCTGAAACAATTAAATTAATTACAAATTAATAACTGCTAAAATAAAAATAAAATTTATTTGAGAAAATATTTTTTATATTTTTGAAAGCTAATTATTTCAAATTGTTAAAACTAAAAACTCAATGATTAATTTATAATGTGAAGGATAAAAATTAAATGTCAACGTGATCAATATATATATTCTATGTTTGATATTTTTAACTGACTTCTATTTATGAATTACGTAACCTTAAGGTGCTGTCATTTGAGTAATTGGAATCTTGCCTTCACATGGCCTGAGTGGTAAAGACAATTCTGTTCACATGTTTATTTGACATAATTACTTAATTTATAAAAAACTATAATAATAATTAGTGTTGACATCTAATTTTGACCTTCCATATTATAAATTAATTATTGAACTTCTTCAATTTTTAACAATATGAAATAATTATCGTTGTTATTGGTTTGTGCCAAGGAGCATACTAGGAGAGCAACTTAGGCACATCAAAAGTGACCGCGCTTGTGCTAAACAATCACACTTTACTACATGATATTGCTATCAAGAATAGAATACTCAAGCAATTTTTACAACCTCTTTAATGACTAAGCTAAATATTTTATTTATGTCAATATTTGTATAATAAATAATCAAATTTTGACCTAATGTAATTTTCTGACGAACGAGTGTCCCTTGACACACCTTGACCAAGGGCCCTGCCTATATATGATTGAATTTCCAACACACACTCTTATCTTGTATGCAATGATGAGATTTTTCGTATATTTTTCACCTTGTGATATGCAGAGGTCATTAAGTGCAAAGAAGTATGGACCTGAGATCCCTTCACTTAACAGATCAGTCGCGCTGGTCGAGATTTGGGAAACTAAATTTGGATTCAAATGGGAAAGCTTAAAGTGTCTTATTGGTTCTCCTGTGGAAACTAGAATGTACAGTTTGTTGGTAGGTTGGGTTGAAATTGGTTGAAATAGAGATTGGGTTGGGCATCCGCTCATTTCAATAATTTTATGATACTATTATTTACTTTTTATAACCATAATTTACCCGGCAACTAGGACATATTCATCTTACTTAAACGACATCTTCTGGATTTGTTGGCCTAAGAATTTAACGATATTTTAGAAGTTTCTACATGAAAAAATGTTGAAGAAGACGTTCTAAATGTTCATGGAAAGAATATTTCAGTAGATTGCTTGAAATCGAGAGGAGACTGACTGGATGACTCTTGATTGGAAAACGTTGGCAGTGAACCCTCGTATTATTGAAGAAATTCGAATAATTCGCTACAAGCAAACTCAGAGAAAAGAGAGAAAGAAAGATTCATGTATTTTAAGATGACTTTTTGTTATGTAAAATTGTACTATGAATTATGATATTTGTCACATTTTTATTTTCCTTTGAACAATCCATCCCCTTTCCTAACAATTAACAGAGTCTATATACAGATGCATTCCGAGATAAATAGTTCATCAATTCGAACGATTTATATGGCTTTCATGTATACAAGTTGTGTTTTCTTTCATTTTGGTTGTACACTTGCTTTCAGGTTTGCCATCAAATTGATTCGATTTGCTATTTTTGTTGACTTATTAAAAAAAGTACTGGTGGATTCTTTAAGTCTTGGTGGGTTAACAAATACGTAGACCATCATAAGTGGATACTTGCGCATTTTCATTAATATCCTCTTTTCCATGGATACCTGCAACTTCTTACAACTTTTTACTTCATCAAAAACAATGAAACAAGAATTAACTATCAAATTATACTTGCAACTTCATTGTCCAAACATGTTTACAACTAAAAAAACTCCTTGTAGTGTATCCACACTCAATACACTTAACTTCATAAAGAACACTTCACCACAAAGGTCCATAACGCATTCAGATAACAAAAACCCAAAGTATTATTCAAAAACTAAAAATTGAAAAAAGGATGTATCTCATAAAAAGTACTCATATTTGATGTAATAACACAAGTGCAATCGGCAAAACTTTAATCCCAACAGTAAGCACATGTTTGCGACCGCCATTGAAAGATTTGAAAATCTCCAAAAGGCAGGAAAAGAAAATTCAAATGCAAACAAAACAAAACAAAAATATCCTAACAAACTTTTTGCAAGTGTTCAAATTCCGCATTCTAAGGAGAAACATAACACATAAAGGACTTGGCATGTAAATGATTTATCTCTTCTTGGAGACACCAACAGTCTTCCCCCTGCGGCCTGTGGTCTTTGTGTGCTGACCACGGACACGGAGGCCCCAGTAGTGACGCAAACCACGATGATTCCTGTCAACAACGACATGATAAATATAAGATCAAGGCACAATGCTTTAACTTGCTGAGTGAAGATGTTAGTAGCAAAAGCATGGCTTGATAACACACCTGATCTTCTTCAGACGTTCCAGGTCATCCCTAAGTTTCATGTCAAGGGCATTAGATGTAACTTGAGAAAATTTGCCATCCTTGTAATCCTTCTGTCTGTTCAAAAACCAATCTGGAATTTTGAATTGGCGAGGATTAGCCACAACCACCATCAAGCTGTCAAGCTCAGCAGCAGAAAGCTCACCAGCCCTACAGAAGACAGCAGATGAGCAAATTCAGATAACATTACAACAAGGCTAAAATATAGAGATGGAAAAAGAGCATACAGACTCTTAATGCATCACCTATGGCTATGTAATCACTTAGTCATGCGCACTATATAAACTACAAATAAAATAGCTACAACTTTTACAAACTTCCTCGTTGGAACACCAAAGACAACTTTTACAAACTTTCTCGTTGGAACACCAAAGACGCAGATCATGCTAACTGGAAATTTATGTGGTAAAGAGTAGCACCAGATCCATGCACCGACATACAACTATCTTTACAAGAATAAGGAAATTATCCTTTCTATAGATGAAGCAATTTAGTTGACAGTAATTTGTCAATCAAGTGGGCACTTTATTGATGAGACGCAAATGAAGAAAAATAAAAATATGGACACTGAGAAAAATAAAAATATACATTCTGCTGCATGAAATGCAAAGAACACCAATATCAATTATATGAAACAACAGACTGAAAAAACTACAATCAAGTAAAATACATCACGTCGAAGCAACAATATGAAGTTTTCGAGGCAATAAGGGCACTTTAACTTTATAATTCAGGTGCAATTAAGAGCATATCTGGATTGGGATTATTTTAAGTGCATTTAAGCAAAAATGGCTTTGATACACTTTTGTAGTGTTTGCACAAAACAAAAAAAGTGTTTTTACGCACAAAAAAGAAAAAAAAAGTCAAAATCATAAGTTAGGAAACTTATAATTTTTGGCTTATAAGCTTAAACCTATAAGACCACTCAAACAGGCTCTTAAGTTTTGTAACCCAGAATAAATAAGGAGTTTAACGGAGTAGCAGATATCTTTCCTGTCACTACTCACTAAGATATTTATCCATAACATCTCCATGCCAATTGATACTTATAATTTTTGGCTTATAAGCTTAAACCTATAAGACCACTCAAACAGGCTCTAAGTTTTGTAACCCAGAATAAATAAGGAGTTTAACGGAGTAGCAGATATCTTTCCTGTCACTAATCACTAAGATATTTATCCATAACATCTCCATGCCAATTGATACATTATATTTGACGCAAGTCTTTCACTCCTTGGTGCATGCACTATTGTGCAGCTTAAGCAAAATGAAACATCCAACCAGGCTACTTCAATAACAGCGTCAGTGAACCCGTTCACCAAAAGAATTAACTGTCATCTACTTTGATGATAGCTCTCTCATCAAAAACCTCAACAGCAGTAGCCAAGTATTTCATATTCACAAATACAAAATTAGAGACCTCCACAAATGGGTCACATTTTAGGCTTCCCACTCTGACATAGTAAAACCACCACCCATCATAGACCAACGTCTCAGTCACATTCATATTGTGGCCACCATTTCTATTTTTGTTCATCATATGAAGATTCCATATTCTATCCGTTTACTTTGGTTAAAATAGAGTAATAGTTTAAACCAGTATAACCAATAAATCCAATATCCTATACTAACAATGATTAATCCCTCTGTAACTTCCTTGTCTCTCCCACTGTAGTCTATAAATCGCAGCTTTATTTTTCTGAGTTTTATTTATAGCTGTAGCCTCAAATAATTCCGTGAGATATTTGTCACCTCTCAACAGCTACGTATACTAGGTAACTATGCCATCAAGTAGTTCTCAACACACTTAATGACCACAAGGCCTTCTGATTTATTGACATAATTCAATCAATAAACAATGCCTCAATCTTATACTAGCTGGAGTTATTATCGAATTAACTATTTTTAGCTATTCTAATTTCAAGTGAATTAACTACTTATCATATACAATTAGGGCTGAATTATTTTTTCTACTCCCTCCGTCCCATTTTTTATGTGGCACCCTTTAACTTTTTGGTCCGTTCCAAACAAAATATTACCTCACTCTAATTGAAAACAATTTAATTTTAAAATTCTTCTTTACCCTTAATGAAATAATTATCACACGCACAAATATGTTCGAATTATTTTTCGACAACAAGTTTCAAAAGTCTTCTTTGTAATCTTAAAGAACGTGTGAAAGTCAAAAAAATGACACATAAAATGGAACGGAGGGAGTGCGTTTTATCTGAAAGTGTAACACTTGTTCCAAATGAAAAAAAATTAAAATCAAACAGTGTTTGCCAATGAATTCTAGAGTGAATACTAATACGTTTATTCTTTTCCTAGTGGAGCACCCTATATCTACAAATACATCAATAACAGTACAATAAACAACAGTGAAAGCATCAAGAAGCTGGATCTAAACAAACAATAATGAAAGTATGCTTAAAACAACGAGAAGGAAATTAACCTCTTGGTCATATCGATATCGGCTTTTTTGCAGGCAATGTTAGCAAAACGGCGACCGATACCTTTGATAGAGGTCATAGCGAACATAATCTTCTGCTTTCCATCAACATTTGTGTTTTGCACACGAAGAATGTGCTGAAAATCTTCGTTTGCGACCAGAGACTATATATTTATTATCAAAACCAAAACAACAAAATAAAAAAACGAATCAGTACGCAAAAATAGCAACTGCTGTTCATTAGAGGGAGATTTATACAAGAATGAACGCGGTCGAGAACAAACCATGGCTAGAGCTTCACTGTGTCACAGTGCGGCGGCTGCTTTTGTTTTGGAAGAGATGCCAAGCTCTTAGAAAACCCTAGATACGAGAAGTGACAAAAAATTGCAATGATGCATAAATAAGGGTAATTTGGTAATCACAACGAACCTGCTTCTGTTTTCCATAATAATAATAATCCCTTTCTCTATCTTTCATCGCTATACTATTTTGAGATGTTCACTTTATAAAATCAAAAAATAATTTTGCACTTATTTTTATAATTTATTTTTATTATTAATTATAGTTATTTTCTCATTATATTTTTAAGATATAGTATTTATTATATTCAAAAAGTATTTTGATAAAATTATCCCCTATCATTTACTATTTTTTAATCTTTATGCTAAGTCAATAGGGGTCAAGTAAAATTAGACGGAAGGAATAATAAATTCTGACAAGGAAATATTAAGGTTCTTTAGTATTATGCATTTAGGAGTCACAACTAAATTAAATTTGGACAGGTCAGAATGAGCGCAAATAACAAATCAATCGAGCTTTAATTCAATTCAGATTTATTTGGATCAAAATAAATTGAATAATAAATTATAAAATGATTTAAGATTCAATCTTTTACGAAATTTTACTTATTATAATTTTTTATAATATTTTAATACCTAATAAAATTATATTTTTCATACACTATATATAATATATTAAATTCATACATACCCAGTAAATATCTCATAAGTGGGTCTGAATATATTAAATTCAAAAAATAAAAATATTTTATTAAGATTTACTATGATGTATAAGTAGTACCTTCAATTTAGCGGTATTAATAATATATATGATTTAATACTATAAAAAAATTATGTAAAGATAAAATACTTCTCAAATCATTTTAATCATTTTAGTTATTTTTTTATTTTATGTTTTATATTTATACTAGTAAATTTATTTAAATAAATTAGCTTACGAATTTTATTATTTAGAGAGAGTTGTTTGTTGTTAAATAAATCTAGTACATATCAATGTAATATTTGAAATATGAATTGTTTGATATTTACTAATTGAAAAGGCAAATATGTGACCATATGACGTTTGTGGTCTTAATTGGATAAATTATTTGTTGATATATATGTGATTTTCTAATTATTTGTATTTTGAATAATTTATAAGATTTCATACATATTAAAAATTATAACTTACATTTTTTGATGTGATGTAGATTGTATATTCGATTTTAGTATTTTTTTATAGTCTTTTCAATTTTAAAAGAAGATGATCTATCTTTTTTTAAAATTGAAAGTTGATGTCATGGGTGATCAATTTATTACGATAACAATTATTTACCCTTAAATAATTCAAGTATGAAAATAGCAAACACAACAACAAAATTATTTATTTTTTGGCTAGTTAAAAGGCCACAAAAAATAATATTATCCATTAGTTATCTACCTTGACTCAACTATAAAAAATAAAATGGTCTGATAGTTATCTATTTTGATTCAATTATATAAATAAAAGATCACAGAATAATTCAATGGCATAATTGAAAGAGGCTTATAATAAAGTTTTAATCCAAATGCAAAATTAGATTAGAAATAAACTAAACATTTGATTAAAAAAAACATACATTGCTAATTCTTGTGTCATTGAAGATTGATGTTTTAAGTTTCATCAAATATTTAACAAATTATATTTCTAGATTCAATTGAAAAAGTGGGAAACAAAAAATAATCATAAATATTAGAAAAAGTTCATCAAATCTCAAAGAATGCAAAATTAAGAAGAAAAAAAAAGGTACTAGACATTAAAAGAATATTTTAAACTTATAACCTAAAATCTTGACTTTAGAAATAAATTAAGAAAATAATAAAAAATAATTTTTCTTTTCAAAAAAAGTATAACTTGAATATGAATTTTCATAAAAGAAGATAATCGTAATTTTCATTGAAACCAACATATAAAGCTTGATATGTTTTTGAAAAAATAAAAGCATATGTTTTTAGACAAGACTAACAGATTAAAATTATTTGGTGCATGTTTAAAGACTAGATATGAAAATTTGTGCCAATGGCCCAATATATATTACTCTTTTGGTCTCAAACTATGTGATACGATAGGAATTTAGATAATCATTTCATTTTTTTTATTATAATTTTTATATAATTAAAATTGTTGAGTTGTAATTTATACTAATTCTACAAAAATCTTATCCCATGGAGTTATAATGTATTTTAAGCTATATATAAATTTTAATTACAAGTACTCTTATTACTTTGATCGTGACTAAGTGTGACTTAGGTTTGATTAAATTGCATTCTTAATCTTGAATTGATTCGAATTAATTATGAAAAAAAAAATTCAGGACTTTATAATATCTAGTTCTTCAAGGATGTACATCCTAAAACACCTTGGGGGAATTTAGTCTATGTTGTAATGATAATTTGATATTTATTTATTTATTTATGATAAGAGAATTCAAGATCGTTATTCTTTGAATTTGTATAAGATAAATTGTATTTTTATGCAAAAGCCTATAAATCATATAGAAAAAATTATATTACACTAAATAAAGCCTCCCGCAATAAACTTTATTCATAAAGGTTAATCTTTATTATGACAGACAAAAAAGTTTTGAACTTAACATTTCTATTATGAAAATTTCAAGCCAAGCCATTTAAATCACTCATGAGGGTTTTATTTCTAGAGTTAGGCATAGGTTAGCTTCGAATTTGGGAGTGGCCTTATTATGATGAAGAAAAATATACTCCCTCTATGAGAATTCTTAATCAGATTTTATTAATAACAACTTTTTTAAAAAAAAGAAGGTAAAAAAATACGATGAAATGTCATTTTTTAAATAAACGTCATCATGTTAAAATTTGATTATAAGCCAAAGCTCTTTAAGCATATGAACATACTAACAATCCTAGTAAGTAGTTGCTTAATTTATTCATTTTTAAAAGAATATTCAATGATTTGGATCTAGGCAGTTAAAATACAAAACTATATACAAGAAAGAAGTACTTATTAAATTATTTGACATTTAATTAGCCACTGCAAACAATTTTAGCTTCACTCTACTATAATATAATAGGATAATCTATTATTAAATGATACTTTATTAAACTTGAAAATAATTCATAAATCTTATCCTAAATTTACTCAACAAGAAGTACTACTTTGTTTTGGGTCATGAGCAAAACTGGACCTGTCAGGAAATAGGCGTAACAACTAAAGAAAATTGGGCCACTTAGAACTGAGCCAACAATGAAAAAATTGAACTTGTATTGGTGGAGGCCACGCAAACGCCGACCCCCTATGCCACAAATTATGACGACATAGACTCTACCATTTGGGCCAACCTTATATAAACACACCTTTAAAGTGCAGTGAAAGTCAATAACTTCAGTCATGGACCTTCCTGATCGCCCATTGTCCGTAACCTACTTGGCCCATTTTTATACTCACTCTATTGCTTTAACCATTTTTTTCACTTGGCAATGTGGGACAAATTTAAGTGTTTTATAGACTTTTCTTTAACCAATGACCACAGTAATGAAGGGAGACAGCATTGTAGCATGAAATGAGCCAATGCTAAGTGTTTTTTTTGTTTGCTGCCCCTCTTCTTGTAAAACAGTGAATAAATAAAGAGAGTGACTCTAGAAAAGGAGGCAATCTATGACATTGTACTTATACTTTACTCTCAACTTTGGGAATTTCAACTTATATCAAAGCAGAAAAACGAAGATGCTAGTAATTATATACATAGTAATGAATATCCAACCTTTCAAGTGGAGCAATCTTATGGTTAGGAACGTGACTCATCAATCCTTTGTATCGAAGTAAGGTTATGACACGACCCGAAATTCAGGCATGACGGCACTCACCTAACCCACCAAGGTGAGTCAGCCTAACATTTAGTAATCCAAACATAATAATAATTTCGGAAGATGAATAGACTAATACAACAGTTAATTATATGAATACCAAACTATAACTATCCTAAGGACTGGTGTCACATTTACAAGTCTCTAAATATAGAATTCTCAATTAAAATACATGTCTCAAATGTCTAGTTCTCAAATAGAACATAACATAATAATAGATTCCTTGAAGGCCTGCTGAAGATATAAGCAACTATCTTAAGAATAATCCAGAAGCTCGATCATGTAATGAGAAAAGTCTGACTAGAGGGATCGAGCTCGCATCCTACAAAATGTAGCAAGAGGTGAGTACCAAACACACGGTACTCAGCAAATGAACTACTAAACACAAAACTAAGTCATATAGAATACAGGTACCCCAAACACTCCAACCAACCCCCCACAACTACAACCTGTATAAAATCAGCCCAGACTAACAGTTCACAACGTACATAGATATAGCTCAATAACTACACCAACCATTATATATCAACAACACTAGGAATCAAGTGCATTTATCACAAGTTTTACAAAAAGCAGTCACATGTTTATAAATGATAATGAGGTGTAATGTAATGCAATGCAATATCAAATAAAATGATGCATGTCTGTCCTAGTGATACACACCCACTATCTCAAAGTCTGGGACCCATGGGGGACTTCTAGTCCATGTATCTATCGCTACATATGACACGGCCCTCAAATCATAGTATCCATCGCGGCGTGCGACACGTCCCTCAAATCATAGTAACCATCGCTGCATGTGACACGACCCTTGAATCATAGTATCCGTCGTGACGTGCGACATGTTCCTCGAATTATAGTAACCATCATGGCATACGACACGACCCTCGAATCATAATATCCATCGCAGCATGCGACAGGATTCTCCAATTATAGTATCTATTGCGACATATGATATGTCCCTCGAATATGGTACATCCTCTTTAATTCTCATTCTTTTCAGTCCACAGAATACTTGTCATAAAAGTCAATGTAAATAGGCATATTTACACAATAATGAGAAAATATCTTATTTTAATACAATGCACAGTTAACAATAATATAGTTCAGTACAACATTAACACTAACTCAATATCTCAAAATCATTCTCAACACCTCACACAAAAAACACAAGATTTTATACACTTAACAAAGGTTAAGAAATTCACTTGCCTTATATAAAGTCTCGAATCACGTCAATTTTGAAGCTTTTCCCTTTCTATGACACTCCAATTCCCCAAAATCTATTCAAATATATCATCATAATTATGCAATGAATCTAACAACACTAAAAATCAATTAATTCGGGTGAAAAGGGTAATATGAGGAAGAAATCGCATGTTAAAATTTTTAAAATATATTAAAAATGCAATAGTAAATCAATAAATTTTACCTCAAACGATGCACCAAAATCATTTTCTGAAGCTCTCACGGTGTCTTCCTCGAAAAAATATATAATTTAGCCTTTTGAATTGCTCAAATTCGATCAAAATTGAGAGAGAAATCGTTGGTTGAAGGAAATCTCTTTGATTCTTGAGTTATTGACTTAAAATCTTTAAAGTTCTTGATGAAGAACCCAACATTCTTGAAAAAGAAGAATCAAGAAATCTATTCTTGGTATTCTTGAATTCATCTTCTTGAAATCTTAGATTATGATTTAAGATTCTATTCGAGATTCATGAATATATAAAGAAATTTAGGTTGGGTAGCTTGAAATTTATGAAGAATAATTTACCTTGAGGAGGAATTTTTGAAGCTAATTCTAATTTGACGATTTTCTTGATGATTATTGAATGTTTATATTTAGGAATGAAGGAGAGAATTTTTTTTTAATTATGAGAACTGACGTTTTATGCGTTTTGTAACCTTAAGTAGACCCCCAAAAGTTTTAAGATAAAAGTACCCTCAAAATAAAAGAAAAAAACGTCATAGCTTATCCAGTAAGGCTCCGCGTCAAGTTTGCGATGCGCTACAGGCGTGAACCTTTAGACAGCTCCACGCTCATTCACTAAAATGGTCATAACTTTCTACTTTGAATTTTGATTAAGTTAACATTAGATGCGTTGGAAAGTTAATTCAAATACCTTCAATATGATATATTATGGGTCACCTAACTCATGATACTTTAGGAGATATGGTCATTTGAAGTTGGTCCTTCTATCGACTCATACGAAAACTTAGTTAGAAATTCTTTAAACGTGGCTTAATGTAAAAGATCTCTTATGACTTTAAATCACATTTAATATACTTTAAATACTTAGGAATTGATCCTAGCATATATATACAACCTAAAAGTCACTAGTCTATCTATCTTTTATAAAATCTTATGTTAGAACTCAAACGCTAAAAAAGTTTTTAGTTTAGCTTTGTACTAGAGAGTTTGTGTGATCTTAGATATTCTCCAATTCTATTTTCACACTAAGAATTTCACTTTAATATTTATACTCAATTAAGAATTATTAACTAAAATCTTATATCCTACGAAGAATGACTCAATCTTAGCATAAAAAAATTTTAGAGAGTTACAGGTTGACCGTGAAGGATAGTTATACGTCTGCCTACAGTCAAGATTGAGAAATTGTACAAATTCAATTTGACAATTCATGTCTCCATTGGTAACTAATCACCTTTATGATAAGACGTGCCCAGAACCCATTAATTATGAATAAAAAATAAGATAAGTATTATTCAACAAATTAACAAAAAAATATATGCTTGAGCTTTGATAAATCAAAGCAATAGGAGTTAAACTTACTTTGTCCCACGTAATCTAAAACCTACTGCTTTTCGTGTTTCTTTTAACGGTCCTTTATTTATTTTGCGTTAACTTTAATAAAAAAGCATTATTAGATGGATAATATAAGATGAAATTAAAACCTAATTGATATGGTACATGTTTATTTTTACTGAATATTTTTATGACTAATTAAGATTAAAACTTAAGTTGATATCTTTTTAATTGATTTTCTTTTTTCTCTTATGAGATAAAGTCATTCTTTTTTGCCAATTTTAAAATTCAAACAATTTTTTTACATATAATTAAAGTATCGAAAAATTCTTTTTCGACGCTTTTCATCATTTTGTTTAGTATAAAAATTTTTTTTAATCTTTTACTCAAATACTTAAAATTCACTAATGAGAAAAAAAAATTACATACTAAAATTTTAATTCAAGTAAATCTCAACTTTATTTAAAAAGTAAAAGAAGTTCAATTATCCACGTCATACTCCCAACTTTACCTTCCCCACCCCTAACTTGGCTTCAGGTTCACCCCTATCACCAACCTCAACCCCCACCCTCTCCCCTCACCTGCCCTCCTTTATTCTTCTCCATTCATCCCCACCTCCACTCCCATCACCAATCTGCTTCAATTTCTTCAAGTTCTCCATGGTAATAGAATATTATGCCTTCTTTCTTAATTTAAATAAGAAAAAAATTCAGACTTTCAACTCATCTAACATTATACTTTCAATTTTATTTAGTTTCTTCAATGGAGATTTTGGACAATTATTAGATGCAAGATATCTAAGATTTTTAAATTCAGATTGAATAACTTGAGTTTTTAAGGATTGGAGTGCTGTTTCGTAGTAGATTAAAGGTGGGTGATAAAATACTGAGGAGTTTTCACATATAGCAACTTAAAAATATCTTAATTATACTTTATAACTATAGTTTAGATAATTATATTTTATAACAATAGTTATAACAGTGTTTCTATATTTTGGTATACAATTGACAAGTTGTATGACGTTTGTGTTATTCGCTATACAATTCGCAACTTTTATATATCATTTGTATATATTTCTTATATATTTCGCGCACAATATTTGTATAATTCGCTATACAATTCGCAATGTTTGTATATTTTGTTATACAATTCACAATTTTTCACATAGGATTTGTATGTTTTGGTATATAAGTCGCGCACAACGTTTGTATAATTCGCTATACAATTGACAGTGTTTGTATATTTTCTTTATAGAATTAGTGTGACATTTTTATAATTCGATATATAATTCACAGTATTTGTTTATTTGACATAGTTTATTGTACAAATTCAAACTATAATTATACAAATAAGTTAGTCGTGAGCCATGATGATTTCAAACTAAGTTGTGTTAACTAATTATATAGCATGTGTTTTACTTCTCTGTGTAATTTTTTCTAAAATTACGATGATGGCGAGTTATAATTTTCGTAATGATTGCCATGAATTTAATGGTGAAAATAGTGGGTTTGTTGTGTGGTGGGGGTAGTGATGGAAATGAAGAAGGAATCAAATGACATGAAAATTTATTTATTTTTAGATCTGATAATTTATTGATGTGGTGCTGTCATGATAATAATAATAATATGTAAGCAAATGTTTTGAATACCTCCCATCATGTGAGTAATAATATAGGTCTAAGGCTATATTATAGGCATGTTTATTACACTTTAAAATAATTCAAAAAACTAATTGGACCATGTACGATTAAGTTGTGCCAAAATTCTAGCTTGAGGTGGGTACTTATTAACTCTCCAATTTAATTATTGACATTAAAGTAGCCACTGCAAACAATTTTAGCTTCACTCTCCTGTAACTTGAATAATTAGCACATTTAAAACTGGGCTAACAATGAAAATATTGAACTTGCATTGGTAGGAGCCATGCGAACACAAACCTCTTTACCATAAATTATGATGTAGACTCAAAAATCAACCTAAAGCAGACACCCCTCCAAAGTACAATAAAAGTCACCAACCTAAACCGTGAACCTTCTTGATCGCCAATGAACTACATCCAGGTAAGCATGTTTCATCTTCCTACTTGACCCGTTTTTATACTCACTCTATTGCTTTATCCATTTTTTTCACTTGACAATGTGGGACAAAGTTAAGTTCTTTTTGACTTTTCTTTGACCAATGGCCATAGCAATGAATTGTATGAATTATGATGAGAGTTGCACAGAATCTATGAACTATGAATCAAAATAAGATAAGTGTTATTGAACAAATTAACAGAAAATATCTGCTTAAGCGTTAATGAATCAAAGCACTAGGATTTATAGAGCAGAGCTTATGAATATACGTTTGCCTTTCTCTATTTGTCTATCGTATCTCTATCAATATTGTTATTTTCATCTTTGATGCATTTGTTTTATTATTTTTGTCTTTGATACGCTTCATTTAATCTTTTCAATCTTTGATTAACTTTACTAGATTCAACAAAAAATTATTTTTCTTATTTTCTACGATGGGTATGAACTCATTTAATTACATAATGATTCAACAATTTCTAAAAAAGAACAATGCTCAATATCGTCTTGGCCAGCCAGGCTAGCTAAACATAAGAAAGTTGGACTAACTATTAATCGGACATACAGAGAAAATTTCAACTAGTATTAGTAGGGGGGCGAGAACACAAACCCCTTCAACACAAATTCTAATGTAGACTTGATTACTTTTGAAAATCTTAGACGGACGCTCCTCCAAAGTAAAATGGAGGCCACCAATCAAGGCCCTGAGCCTTCACGATCATCACTTACCCCGTCTAGGTAAGTATGTTACTTCAATCTCCTTGGACCAATTTTATGCTCATTTGCTTTATTCCTGCTTTTTTAATCAATCTCGGATGAAGTCAAATATTGACTATTTTTTAGCTTTGGAGTATGATGGAATAAAGCAAAATGACTCTTTAAACTATCTGTTTTTTTTTCATTTGTGAAGTAACAATTACTCAATGTAACTTTCGACGCTCCTCATGGGTCATCTGGAAACAACCGCTTTATGTTTTTAAACATAGGGGTTAGATTGCGCACATCCGACCCTCCCTCAGCCCGCAATAAACGAGAGTCTTTCGAGGCACTGGGGTATATTGATGATTGCTTTATTCCTGCTCTTCATCGGGCTATGTAGGATAAAATTGCTTTCATTATATTGACTGAATTTTTTTTTTCAAACTTTTTCTCATTGGTTATAAATTTATGATTGAGTTGGACATGTAAATAAATAAATAAATAACGGCATGTAAATTATGATAAATGTTTATTTGTATATGGTTGTCACCAAATTAAGAAATTTAACGAAGTACTAAAAATACATATTAATTTCTTATGAATGAAATGTTGGAAATCTACGTACAAAAAAATATACTATGCATTATTAAACTGATGCAAATATAGAAGGTGAGTAACTTTTTACCCTTAACTATAAAATATATAATCTAAGATAAGATATTATCTCATAGAACAAAACAAAAGATATGGATATTAGATTGAGATGTTGATACCACAATCTCTATGAGGAGATTCAGACTTTTTTGACTTGTCCTTCCATGATATAGTAACTCCGTAACATCATTGTATAATTCAAAAATTTATAAGTTAGTTAAAATTGTTTAAAACTTTATCAAAAAAACATATTTTTTCAACATAAAATTGTTCTTTTTTATGGTAGATAAATGACGACTTAAAATGTTCTTTCTTTTGACTCTTTCTTCCATTTAACATCAAAAAAATATAAAAATGAATGAAGGAATAGTTACAGTAGATGGTCATTTGACAAAAATAATTACCAAAAGAAATGATCATTCGTTATATAGTTAGTTATATTTCATATATAGTTAAATTATATTTAGTTTTTAAGTGAAATCTCCAATTATATTACTCTCAATCAAAAAAATTCGACACTCAAAATTCAAATCTAAGATCTTTGATCAAAATGAAAATAAGGTGCATCACATCTTTTGATAGTATCTATATGAAAAAACTAAACAAAATAGACCCAATACAAAATAATTTACTCAAATTGGACCTAACCTAAATTATTTATCCTTAATTAACTCATGACATAAACTATTTATCTTCTTACCTCACTTTTTCTTTTATTATTTTGCCCATGATGTCAGCATGACATCAACATGATTGTTATGAATTAATTCTCTGTGACCCGCTGGCAATATCTTACCGGTATCATATAGGATGAACTTAATCCTCTGTGATATTCCGACTGTATATTGATCTCACTAGTATCATATAAGATTGATTTTTTTTTTCTAAAATAAATAAGAGACAATTAATTTTTTTAATTAAACTCTAAATTAATAGAAAAATATATTTTTGTGATATTCCATCGGTGTTATATAGCACTGAAGTTTAATTCTCTGTGGTGTTTCATCAGTATACTAATACCATATCGGTGTCATATAGTTTTGAGCTCTTTTTTTAAAGAAATAAAATAATTGAGAGAATTTTTTTTTAAAGTCACAAAGTTATTTATTAAACTCTAAATTAAACTTAATTATTCGTGATAGTTCATCTGCATATTGATATTCAATCGGTATCATATAGTTTTAAACTCTTTTTAAGAAATAAAATAATTAAAAAAATATTAAAATCATAAATTTATTTATTAAACTTTAAACTAATAGAAAATATGTTACTTTATTGATGCATTGACAGTATGTCGTTATTATATATAACTGAACTTAATACTTTATAATATTTTATTAATATATTAATATCCTATTAATATCATATAACATGAAAGTTCACATCAACACACGAATTTTAATTGTAGAAGCATAAACTTAATTTTCTCTACCTACATTCATTTCATCTCGTGGTTGTATCGTTTCGATGTATAAAGCCCAATAAGACCCACTATATTTGGCGCGAACAATTGCAAGCCCCTTTTAACGTTTGAAATAAACCAAAACAATGTCCCCGCCATTGCAGAGGTAGGAGCAGCTCAGCGAAGAGAGAGTAAAGCAAAAAAGCCCTAAATTCTCCAACTCCAAATTCACAGCAATAGATCATCAATCGAATGGGGAAAAACGATAGCCAGAACCTATTGATTGAGGCGAAGAGAGCTTACAAGAGCGCCAAAGCAGAGGGGAATCGAACGGAGGAAGCGAGATGGGCTAATTTGATCGGTGACATCCTTAAGAACCGAGGAGAGTATGTAGAGGCGCTTCGTTGGCTCCGAATCGACTACGAAATCTCTCTCAACTACTTGCCTGAGAAGCAGCTTCTTCCGTCATGTCAATCTCTCGGTGAAGTCTATCTCCGCCTTCAGGACTACAAACACGCCCTCACTTTCCAGGTAAATGTGCTTAATCATGTATAAAGATTTTTAACAACTTAGATAAGCTGGTTGTAGTAAGTTATTAAACATAATTACTCCAAATGTTGAACATAACCTTTACAGTTTAAATAGAAGAAAGTAACTCTGGGAAGATCTTACATTTCATTTTTCACATCTTTTTGACATGAAGTTTAGAAATTTAATGAGCAACAAGACTAATTAACTAACATAGACAGTTACGAATAGGTGAATCTGCAATGAGCTGATTGTGCAATATTTAGTGGAAGATAAAATTTGAACTGATTAGGAACAAAGTTATTTTTTTATTGGAGGTACATTGTCAAGCTTGATTATCTATCTAGATGTCTAATTGGTTGCTTTGGGGACTCCACCTATTAATTAGAAACAAAAATATTAGCTGCAAGTCACATAAGAATATTTGGTTTGCTGGAGATGAAGTGTTAAGGACATAAAAATCATTATATTTCTGTAGACGACTTCAATAAACACAACTCAAATGGTTGAGTTATATGTGACCTAGTGGTTAATGAGGTGAGTTGAGTAACATGAGGTCTCAGGTTCAAGTCTCATTAGAGACAAAACACTGGGTAATTTTTCCTCATTTGTTCTAGCCTTGTGGATAGATTTACCTAGTACCTATTGGTGATGGGAGGTGGCAGGTATCCCATGGAGCTAGTCGAGTTGTACACAATCTAGCCTGGACACAATTGTTTAAAAAAAAAAGAAGAAGAAGAAATAGCTTGGGCAACCCAAGATGGATTTGCTGGTTGTACAGTTGGTCTACGGGCCAATCCTATCAAAGTGTGGGTGTAGTCCACCTTTCATGCAAATGTTCATTCTTTAATTATGCTAGATGTGTTAGATTGCATCAAGGTATTGCCTGCTGAAAAGAAAATATTTGAAATTTTGCTTTGGTTTTACTGTGCATGGAACTTCTCTAACTCTTGACTTAAGAAGCTGCACTAAATGGTGATGCATTATGCTTTAAAGGATTGTACATTTGAGATGTTATAATTTGTAATGCTAATGACATTTCAGTGTGCTTAAACTCTAATATCTTTTTGTCCTCTATATAATCAGATACGTCGTTAAGGATTATTTTTCTTGTTTCCTTAATATTGGTTATACCTATGGCTGAAGATTCGCAGAGGAGTTAACATTTTTCAGTACAACTACCTGTGGAATCATTACGTTAATCTTAAGAAAACATATGATTCATGCTGATTTTTTACGTCACGGTCTTTTCCTGTATAGTTGGAAGACTTATAAAGTTAAACTTAAATATTAAAATCTGAGTTTTCAAGCATTGATGTTCACTTGTTGACTCGGAACTTGATTTTCTGTCACTCTATGTACGACATATTTTTAGGATTTCAAGATGCTATTGGAATCATTTGAATCTTTTCAGTGCATCATCGGGGAATATTGTCATTTGTCACTTCCTTAGGCATCCGGTTTTGTTCTCATATATGCATATGGTACTCTGTTCATGCTTTTGGGATGCTAGACTGATTTCTCTCCTGCCTCTCTAATATCCATATTTGGTGACCCCTCATGCTCACTCTCATAGATCTGCAATTTGGATGGCAATTTCCGGACCTAATACGTTTCATGGGAGTGAAATTAGCTCATCATTGATTGAGCATTGTATTTTTTCATGCTACTATCAAACTAAACTGGCTCATAAACTATTTCTATATATTTTCCCTAGAAAAGAAATGTTTAGTTGTTGTCTTCGAGCCTGTTTGGATGAGCTTATTGCTTTTAACTTTCCCCGGTCCCGCCTCTTTAATGCTTACTGTTTGTATGGTACAGAAAAAACATTTAGAGCTTGCCAAGGATGAAAATGACCTTGTTGAGCAGCAAAGAGCCAGCACTCAACTGGGAAGAACATATCATGAAATTTTTCTGAAGTCAGATGATGACCATGACTCAGTTCGGAATGCTAGAAAGTATTTCAAATTGTCACTGGATCTTGCTAAAACTCTGAAGAAGAATTTACAATCGAGCAAACATTCTTTTGTGAAGGAATACATTGATGCCTACAACAACATTGGTATGCTTGAAGTTGATCTTGATAACTTGGAAGAAGCTGAAAAAATTCTCAGTAAAGGATTAGATATCTGTGATGAAGAAGAGGTGAGTGAGGATGATGATGGGCGTAGCAGGCTCCATCATAACCTTGGAAATGTTTACACCGAGCTAAGAAATTGGAATAAAGCACGGGAGCACATTGAGAAAGATATTACCATTTGTCATAGGATAGGGCATTGTCAAGGGGAGGCAAAGGGATATATAAATCTTGGGGAGTTGCATTACAGGATTCAAAAGTATGATGAGGCCATGAAGTGTTATGAATGGGCTCTCAAACTGGCGAAGTCCATGGAAGATGAAGATGCTTTGATTAGTCAAGCCAATCAAAACATTGAAATAGTGAAAGAAGCATGCAAGGTAATGGATGAGATAAAAATAGGAGAACAAAGTCTTAAAAAGCTTGCAAGGGAAATGGAAATAGCTAGAGGAACAGAGGGTGAGAGGAAGTGCTTGCTGAAACAAAATTCATTACTTGATCGTCTCATTGAGAAATCTAGTGCAATCTTTGCATGGATAAAAGTACGTGTTTCTCTTCATGCCTTCTTGCTCTTATTCCAACTGACAGTTAACTTGCTAGCATATTTCCATGATTTGTTTTCATCATCCCATATCATGCTTTCATACCTGATTCTGTCTTGGCAAAAAATATGGATCTTTTGCTTGACGAGCTTGTATTGATCAGTACCTCCCCTGCTTTATTAATCCTTCTTTTACATGCATATCCTTTTTTCTTGTTTAGTATATTTCTAAGAAAGATTAGTTAGAGGCAGTCATTTCAATACGTTTCTTTGGCCAAAAAGAACTGGTCTAATGTATAAAATCCCAAACAGTAATTTCTAAAGTCTATATCAATAGATTGAGGTCTATCAAGGAACTGAGGTTTGATTTGGAAGAACCATTTATGTTTTTAATCTCTTTTTTGGACCTCAGAGTGTAAAGGTTCTAAATATTTTTGTGATGGTCTAAAGACTGGAGTGTGGAGTTCCAACACATGTGTGGAACCGTGGAACCAATATACCTCATTTCTTCTACTTCTTCATGTTTCCTTTTCATTTTATACATTGAATGCATGGCGTTAATCAAAGGAGTTTCTCAATGATAGAAATGTGACAAACAATAATTTTTTCCATTTGACTGGCTGTATTCATCTAGCAAATTGGACGTTGTGTAATTTCGTACTTGATGTTGTGATTAGCATCGTACATATGCCAAAAAGAAGAAGCAGGTAGCAAGTGAGCTATGTGACAAAGAGAAATTAAGCGACTCATTTCTAGCCATTGGAGAATCACACCAGAAGCTTAGGCAGTTTGACAAAGCTCTTAAATGGTACAAAAAAAGCTTGGATACATACATATCAATTGGAAATTTGGAGGTAATCTTGTTATGCTTAGCAAACATATACAATATCAAATTCGTTATTATTCACGAAAGGTGCCTGAGATCCTATGATTGTATTGGGAGGTGTGCACTTGGGACTTGTTGGAAGCTAGAATATCTGCAAAAACTGACTAATTCATATCTCTCTTTGGGTATTTAATAATATCTTCTTTAATACATTTATAGTAATTTCAGGGACAAGCACTAGCAAAGATCAATATTGGAAATGTACTGGATTCTAAAGGTAATTGGGGAGGTGCTTTGGCAGCTTTTGAAGAGGGTTACAGGTACCCATATTTGTTGTTACTATCTCAATCTTGTGTGGGTGGTATCTAGCATACAAATAAAATGTGCTCAACTGTTTAGATGCCCGATTGGAACTAAATTTCTCATGCGGGGTTATATGGTGTCTAAAGCTTAATATGCTGTGTTCTCAATGTACATACTCAGTAAAATCTATCTGTATGTGGGGTCTCTCTCTGTCTTTTTTGATAAAGTAAAAGATTATCATTGCATGGATACCCAACAAAAATGATGCAATCCTTACATAGTTCATATATTCTGTTAAATTTTTTTCATACTCCATTGTCCCAATAAGAATATGTAACTTTCCTTTTTAACACATCTCCAAATGGTATCCTCCAAATGGAAACCTCTTTCCTCTGCTATATATTCCTTTTTTAATACTATTTTTCCTCAAAATTTGTGTCCTTTAAACTACCATATAATTTCAACTGTATTTTTAGTATCCGCCTACTCAAATTAACTACATGATTTGGAATGCCGGGTGTGTTAATACATCTATGGACACTGTGTTATCCCTATTCTCCATTTCTGTGTGCTGACGTGATGGCATACAAGTAGCTTTACTTGAGAAACAGACACAATGAAAAGCTGTAAATAAGAAAGTTAAAGATTCTAGAACAAAAAATGGTTAACAGCCCAATTCATCAATACTTTGTCCTAACATCTGCCAACTGTATTATCATTTTGCAGGATTGCCATTCAGGCAAAGAAGCCCTCGATTCAATTGTCTGCTTTAGAAAACATGCACTATAGCCAGATGATCAGGTTTGATAATGTGGAAGAGGCCAGGTAAATACTTCTATTCCTGAAGTCCTTGGATTTAGTCCATCAGTAACATGTTACTGAGAAGTAAACATCTAAATCTTTTTGTCTTGTGCATAGTCTTCATGTTGAAAATCACCGATTCTTAGGGCTTTTATCAGTAACAAGGATGAAACATTACAGGAAGTTGCAGTCGTCAGTTGACAAATTGAAGCAATCAAATATTGGAGATGTTGAAGCACAATATGTTGCAGGGGACTGCTGTTCTGAAAGTGAAACAGAGGTTGGCAACCAATCGCCAATCACATCATATGATAGCATTTCACCAAAGGCAGCTAAATTAGGTCTCAAGAAATCAAAATCTCATGGCAGCGAAGATGAATCTGAGGATCTGCCTTTGATATCGCTAGTCCGTCCCAGTAAGAATCTCTCTAAGCTGAAATCAGCTTCTGTAGAAACAACTATTGCTTCTACTGAGCTACCTGATTCTTCGGCCCCAAGCATGTCGAGACCTGCTGGTAGTCAAGCAGTTGGCCGTAAACGTGTCCGCCTTATTCTCTCTGATGATGAAGATGATAATGAGGATGTATACAGCTCCAGCAGGACTATTTCTACTCCTCAAGATGGTGAAATGGGTCATTACTCAAGAAGAATCTCTCCCAAGTGTTCTGTAGAAACTGTTGCTACTTCTGATGAGTGTAAGTTGGTCTGCAGCTACTAGTAAGTTTATATCATGAAAAAAATGGAACACTGATCAGTATTTGGGTAAATTTGCAGTTAAAGACACAAAGCATCGCTGTAGTCCATCTCATGGACTGAAGGTATTCAAATTTTTACAAGAATTTGAAGAGATAGCTTCCTTGTGGAGAATTTAATTAAGTACTTATTATTAAAAAGAAAGTTGATTGTCCTGGCAGGAAGTTTCACCAGTTGGTTCAGGATGTGTTGTCAGTGCTTGTACCCCTATCAATGTAGAAGAAAGCACTTGCTCCGACAAATCTAGGACTCCTGAGTTAGGTTTAAGGGACGACAAGCATTTCATATATTCAAGCACAAAAAGGTCTGCTCCAAAGTTAAGTTTTGGAGCTTGTGGCAGACAATTGGATGCAGATGTTTTAGGTTATGACAGTATTTCTGATCTCAATCCGCATGCTTGTGGTAAACATTGTGTAAGTGTAAATTAATCTTCAAGATATTATATATTGGTCATGATTGTTAACACAAAAAGTAAAGTCCCAAGTCAGTTTATATGTTTCTTTTTTCTCCTATAGTTAGTGATAAGTCTAACTCTATATCCATAATATGAAATACAATAATTATGCCATTGATCCGTCACATGCACAACATTAGATCATTTGGTTCATTATAGGAAACATTGTCAAACGTTAACATTTTTGTCGCAATACTGTTATTACATTGCAATAATTGACTATGTTTTTTACTTGATGTGTTTAACAGCAACATATTCTCTTCAGAATTGGCAACAATGTAGTACATGTAAAATGGGATTCAGGTAATGATGACACATCTCTCAGCTTAGAGCAGATGAAGGTTGAAGTAGCATGCTTGTACTATTTACAGCTCTCAGCTGAGGATAGATCTAAAGGTAGGGACTAAGTTTCAGTTTGTAGTGGTCTAACACTCTCACCTTCTCAAATTGTTGTTTTAATACTTTTCACAAGGCATCAACCATGTATTTATTAAAGAACCAGAAGAGATAGCTATTGCAACCCATGAATGTTCCAGTGCTTCCCAAAATTCGCATTTGGTTATTATTTTAAGGTTCATTATTGCTCTTAATGCTTCTGGTGGGGCTGGTCCTGTTATCTGGATGAGAACTACAAGGATTTTCTAAAATGCCACGGAGCAGCAAAGAAGCTTTTCAAATACTTTGTTATCAAAAATTTTCGGGGAACCTTGATAAAGGTTGATACGGTGTTGCAGTAAGATTTCAAGTGATCTGCTCTATCCGTTGAATGTATTTGTATAAAACTACTATGAAGTGCTAACAATCTCCGGATAAGTTTATTTTCTTATTTGTCTTGGCATCACATGTCAGTCATCTGATATAGATTAGTTTCTCATAGGCCTAGTGCCAGTCATTCAACACATGATGCATGAAGGAAGAGTTATGGAATCATTAGAAGCAGTTAATATCCTAAGAGATAATATTGCTGGGAAGACATGCATTGAAGTTTCAATTGATGGTATGTTTCCTCTGATCGCTCCTTCTCGGATACTCATTTTCCTGTCCTCTAATTTTGCGTTTATGTGATATCCTTGTGGCTACTTTTCAAATTGTTTGTGGCTTCCTCCTTGTTGAAAGAGTAAACTCTAATGTGTTTCTAATTCCCTAAAGTTATGAACGCAAAACTTGTTAAGGATACGGAAATGACTTGAGATTAGTGCTCGATGAAATTTTGTAGTAGTAGTATAGTAGCGATATTTTTTTTGGTAGATTTCGTAAATATCATCCTACTAGCCCCCTTTTCACAATATACTAAAGTAATTAGTACTCCCTCCGTCCCATTTTAGTTGTCATAATTCCATATTTAGAGTCAAAATATATAAACTTTAACTAACATTTTAAGATGTATTTTTTCATCTTATTAATATGAAAAAATTACAATCAATAACATTTTTCTTATAGTTTTTGAATATCTAAATTTTTATTTTAAAATATCAAGTTAATTAATCTAATCTAACTTTGAAAATTAGTCAAATTGACTTTTGACAAACACAACATGACAATTAAAATGGGACGAGGGAGTAGTAATTATCCCAGAGAAACCTACAAATATTTACATCCTATATCAAGCATAGTAAAAATATAAAACTGGCGGCAACATGTTATATGGGTTAGTATTCCTAGAATTTAGCATTTAGGAACAACTCACTCCTTGAAATAGACAACTATCACCCATGCTACCATTTCCTGTTGTCCTTCCATATAGTGAAGTTTGTGCAGTCAATGTCAAATATCGCTTTTGTGTAGCTGGAAATGTATAAAGGAGAAATAATATATTGGTTTGAAACACACCAATGTTCTGTTTCCTAATACAGATACTTGCTTTCCCTGCTCTTGAGATTGCTATGGAATTACTGCAAATAACAGCAATAGCATACCCGGTAAAATCCCATAGAGTGGGGTCTGGGGAGGGTGTAATGTACGCAGACCTAATCACTACCTCATGGAGATAGAGTGATTGTTTCCGAAAGATCCTCAGCTCAAATGTATTCGTCCCAAATAAAAAAATAGTAGATATAATAAAAAACAATAGATATATAAAACTATGCTATGGAATTAATGCAAATAGCTATAATGGCTATGGCATGTCTTAAGAATTTTATGCAGCTAGAAGTGAAATTTAACTTAGAAAACAAGAAAAAGGTCTTGATCTCTTGAAAGGTGAAGTCTTTCTGGTAGTAGGTTTGGAAAAGAAAAAAAAACTTGTTGGCTATGTTCAGAATTTGAAATGTTCAAAGCCATGACAATTATATCCCCTACATTTTAAACTTCAAATTTGTCATCAGCAGTATGGGTTCCAAAACATCTCATGAAATTGTACATTGATTGCTGCGAGGAGCTTTCTCAGCCACCAATCCTGAAGGTTCTTAAGATGCTGTACAATCAGGAGGTAAGATAGAAATTTCATTACATTTCCAACTATACCTTAGCTTTTGTTTCTAAGATGCCAGAGATTTTGTGGACCATTCATATTCATTAACAAGTTAGCAGCTTGTCATGGAGTTGATATAAACAGCTCAGGACTAAATATTTTTTTGAGTTGGTGGACTTCTCTTAGAAGATTTTATAAATTAGAACCAAACCTAGTTCTCTTCTACCAGTAGCTTCTCCCTGTCCTCTACTTATCTAATAGCCATGATGCAGTAATCTTGGTCAAAATTGCAAACCAGGCAAGGAGCTACTATATTGATCTTTAAATCTTGATTTATCTGTCTAGCTTTTTTATACTGCTGCTCTACTTTCATTTCTTTTTCCCAATTGGTTGACAGAATGCAGCATATATCCTATGTATTTCTTTATCAATTGGCATTGACAGTCTCCATTTGCATGTGTTACAACACCATATGCAGTGTAATCCGTAGGGGTCTGGGGAGGGTAGGATCTTGCCCCTACCTTTGCGGGGCAGAAAAGTTGTTTCTAATAGACCCTTGGTTCAAAAGAAAAACTTTCGAGTGAGGGTTGCATGAAAGAAAAGACAGCACGATATAGAGCAAATGAAGCAACACATAGTAATATGATACAAATCTATACGATTACGAAGTAATACTACTTGAGCTTGTTTGATTGGAATGGAACCTTGTTTATTGGTTTGGCTGGGCCAAAGATGAGGTCCTATTTCTCTCTCCTACTTACCTCAAGTACGAAATGACACACAATGCAGTTTTCTTCTGCTAATAAATGGGATACTCAAATATCATTCAAGTGAAAAATATTACTGATATTTAGCTGTTTCAATATCCCAGACAAACTGTTAATATCGTAAAGTGAGGGGCTGCACATGATTTTTTTCTGGGCGGAGGCATAAATGCAATTTTAGCAATCATATTCAAATTAGAGCAAGAAAATGAATGTGTTTATGGAACACCCTAATCATTAGTTCTGGTTGCTTCTTTTTATATATGTTTACCAGGTGTCGGAGGATGAAGTCGTGGTGTCTGATTGTGAATTGCAAGATATATCAGTGGCACCATTAATCAATGCCCTCTATGTACACAAAACTTTTGCTGTGTTAGACCTTTCACACAATCTGTTAGGTAACAATCATATGGTCAAGATCTTTCTTCATACTGCTATCCAAAAAGTTTACATTCCAATTTGCTATTTATTGATTATCAAATAGCTTGATTCCTAGCCATTATCATTTTTGTGAATCATAAGACTACCTTTTCGTTATTCCTTTTCCTATTCTTGACCATGTACTAGGAAATGGAACAATAGAGAAGCTTAAACAAGTATTCACCACATCAGGGCAAAAATACGGTGGTTTGACATTGGATTTTCACTGCAATCGACTTGGTTCAACTGCCTTGTTCCAGGTTTTTACTAATAATTCTTAGCACTTTGAAATATGACTTTTCTTGGATTCTTCCTTAAATGTGATGAACAATGCACTCATGAATTGTGCACTACAAAGCCATGTTCATGCTGAAAATGTCATACTCTGAGGACAGCGGTTAATATAGCATATTCTGATTATTCAAGTAAAAAGTATATGACATCTTCTGTAGCCTAAAATACTAACTTCCAACTCCATGAATATTGGAAGAGTTTGACATTGGAGGAAAAGTAATCCAGGAAGAGACATTTGAGCATTTGACTGATATTGGATTGTATCTTGATGAGAGTGAACATGAAAATAGCAAAACACCTGAGTGCTTTTAGAGTATTAATAGTAACGACTAATTTTGGGAAAAACTTCTAGAGAACAACTGGCCTGATGAATGGAATCTCTAATTTTTTTGAGGGCTTTATTGATTTGGTAAGTTTCTGTTAAGATAGCCTCCCTTAATAACTGATTTTGGGAAATTACTAGTTCATAATTGATCTACCTTAGAAAGTTTTTTCTTTCTCTTTTTTTCCCCCCTGATATTCCATTCTGGTATCTGCACTAGAACTTTGATTAATAATTCTACTTTTCCGAAGATGATGATTCCTAAGATTTAAACTTTGAAATATTCTCGCCAATATCTCTTTTGGAGGCATGAGATTTAGTTTGAAATTGATCTTGAATCATTTATAGAAGTTTCAGAATATGGATAGACTCTGAATTATCTCTCATGAGAAATTCGTAGGCAATTCAGGTATGGTCTTTTATGCCTCAAATCGCAGAAATATGTAATGCTAATAATATTAGCTGTGTAGATCGATTTGTGACTCATATGAGCACCTAAATTGTTTTATTTAATCTATTCTGAGGGAGACACAGTAAAGTCACGTATGATTTTTAGATCATCAACATACCACACTTTTGTCACTTTTCTTTTGTTTGCAGTCAAACTAATGAAAGACAAAACATTCTGAATTGATCCAATGGAAGTCCTATCTGATTGTACTAATTTACAGATTTGTGAATGCAATGTTCTTTATGCCCGATTGGAAGTACTCAACTTATCTGGGAACCGTTTGACTGATGCATGTGCATCATATCTTTCAACTATCTTGCAGAATTGCAAAGGTATGGATATTCTCACTCTTTTATATATTTTATAAAGATTCAAGCTGTCATCTAGTTTCTTTTCATAAAGTGAGTATGCTTTAGCTTCCGGTTCTGCGTGAATTGGATGAGTGCTTGATTACCTTAAAACTGGCATGATTTTGAGTAGGCTCCTTATTTAACGGCTCATTACAGGCTCTTCCAGTTGCAGTGTTCGTCAGCTTATTCTCACATTGGTCTTCTTCTGCAGCTCTTTATAGTTTAAATATTGAGCAATGTTCAATCACATCCAGAACAATTCAAAAGGTTGCTGACTCACTGACTTCTGGATCAATGCTTACACATCTTTCTTTAGGTACTTATAATTGACTATTTGAACTATAGATTGAAAGAACGTTTCCATTTTGATGCATTACTTATTTGCCTCAATCCTTCATTTTTATAGGACACAATCACCCAATAGCTGCAAATGCTATGATAAATCTTTTGGTTACACTTACCAACTTAAAGAGGCAAGTCCTTGAACTTCGTTGAATTGCTTTATTCCTCTTTTTACATATTAAAAGCTCAAGACTGGTTCAAGTATTATGAAGTTCATGATCTAATATTTCCTCTTGTAGATTTCAAGAGCTTAGTTTGAAGGGAATAAAGCTAAGCAAGGCTGTTATAGAGAGTCTTTGCCAATTTATCAAAAGCTCTTGCTTGTCTGGATTACTGCTTGGAAGCTCTAGTATAGGGCCAGTAAGTGACTCATCTTCCTTTCAACTCTTTTTATGAGATCTTTAATTAAAACAAAGGAAAGCCTTGGAGCAATGATATAGTTGTCTCTGTGTGATGGGATCGAGCCGTGCAATCAGTTATTGAAACAGGTGTCAGGATAGGCTGCCTACATAACACCCCTTAGGGTGCGTCCTTCCTCGGAGACTGATCGTGGGATGCCTTGTGCCCCAGGTTGTGCCTTTTTTTTCTTTAAATAAAATTGATAACACTGGGATGTCTCTGCAGGATGGAATGTTAAAATTGATGCAATCATTGTCCACAGAAAGTCAAGAACTGAAGCTTGACGTTTCATCTTGTGGTCTGACACCTGACTGCATTGTCAGATCAAATGCAGAAGTTTCTGTGTTTAATAGCATAGTTGAGCTTGACCTTGGGGGTAATCAGCTCAAGCAAGAGGTTTGTTTCACTTTCTCTTATTATTCCTTACTTCAGTTCCTTGCTGCTTGTGTGTGCTTCTTGGGAAATGATACCTAACAACGAGGGAAGTGAGTGGAACCTATCAGAAAAAAGGTTGAGTTGAAACATAGTTTATACCCTTCTGATTATAGTACCTGTCTGAACAATTGTTGTCATTGCAAAGGATGGAGGAGAAGACCAAAATAATGAACAATGATGCCATAATTTTCATCTGAAAGAAGAATGGACTACTAAAGCAGTCACCAAAGAGAGATTAGTAAGTTATAAAGAAGGAAGACCATTGGTTGGGAAGCAGTATAAGGCTATTTGTTAGTAGACAAACTACTTAGGTCTCTATGTACAAGAGGGTCCTTAATTATACCTCAGTTTAGACTATATCGTACATAAGGAGAATTATTGAGTAAGAAAAATTACTTGATTATGACAAAATTTGAAGTAATATGCCATACTTATAACCTTAAAACATAAGATGGATCATAATATTCTAACATATAGCTGGATTAGTTCTCGTCTTCTGACAGTATGTTAGTTCTGGAAAGCTTTGTGCTCCCTCACCCTACCAATGGTATAGTTCTCAATATATAAACTTGAATCAGTTAATCTGGAATATTCTTCTACAATACTCTGATTTTTGCAATTTGAAAATGTAAAAACTGTATAAATGCAGGGTGGCAGGGCATTGGCAGCTGCAGTGAGTAACCCCCAGTGTTGTTTCAGAGTCCTACTTTTACAGAAATGTCAACTGGGACTTCTTGGAATTCTTTCGATACTAAAAGGATTATCAGACAACTATTATCTGGAAGAGCTCAACGTGGCTGAAAATGTGGATCAAGACGAAATTCATGCTTTGCTACATGATCCATGCTTAAATGTCTTGCAAACAGATATCAACCTTTTAGACCATACATCTGACGTATCTGCAGCCAATGCTAAAGAAGGTTTTCAAGAAGATTTATGTCCAATCAATACAGATAATAATCTGCTTGAAGCTCCTGATAGTGAAGATGAGCAAGTGGAGGTGGATGCTATACAGCGAACGACGAATCAGAGTTGTGTGAAGAACCATGAATCTGGGTACATTCAAGAGCTATCGACTGCTATTCAAATGGCAAAGAACTTGCAACTGTTAGATCTTAGTAATAATGGGTTCACGAAACATCAGGCTGAAAGTTCATATGCTGCATGGGCGTCTAGTTCAAGAAGCGGTTCATCGCGGAGGCACATTGAAGACAATACAATTCATTTATCAGTGGATGGAGTCAAGTGTTGCCATTTGAAGCCTTGCTGCAGAAGGATGTAAGTTATAAGGATATACCTTCTATGTAATATCTTGTTAACTTGAATTAATTCTTAATACAAGTAATAACATTATTACTAGGTGTTTGTTGTAAACTTAATGACATCATATCTCATTAAAACATTACAATATTTATAAATCATAAGTAATAGAACCCTAACCTTTCTAGTGTGAAATTCTATAAACCCTAGACACTAAATTTTGTAATGTAAATTCTAAAAATTCCAAATCCTAAATTTCTACTTCATGTTAAGTTACCTAACTTGAAAAACTTTATTTATTCTGGCCAAAGACCCTAGTCTAAACTCTAATTTGATGTAAGGTATAAGTTATAATAATCTCAGAATAAAATGTAGGATTATTTTATTTCTTGTTTGGTTGGGGGTACAAGGTAATTCTTGGATTATTTATTCCACCATTTTTGCCTTAGTGATGAGATAAGTTATTCCATCATGTATATGAGACAACTCATTCCAAAGCTAACTTATTCCAGGATTAATTATTTTGAAATAATATATTACCAACCAAACGATCCGCAACTTTCTATTATAAAGTTGTAATATAAAGAAGTGAAAAGTTGTAGTAATCTTCACCTTAAACCCTATAGATTCTAATGTAAATTAAAGTTGCATATTTTCATGCCCTAAAATCATGGTGATTGATATTATGCAACTATTTGTGGAGGAATTAATGATGGAATGAGGTGAAAATTAAACAATAAGTAGGTACTTTTGAGAAAGTTTTGTTTACCCCTCAAACTTTAGTTTAAATTAAACTCTCTTAAAGTAAGAAAAAGGTCTTTTCATCTTTTTTGATAATTTACCATCATAATTATTTATTCCCACACTACCAACTTTACTTTTAATGAGTTAAATCAAGCTTGATCCATATGTGGCCTTATACATAAAAATGTAAACTAATCATATTTATTGACGAAATCAGGTTTTCTATTAAAGGGATTTAAAAATATACAAAATTAAATACATGAATAAATAAAAAAGATTAAACATCTACTATATATACAAAATAATTTTAACATTATATATAATTTTTTATCAAAGAAAACTCAAATGAACCTTTTACATTTATCCGATTTCGCCCATGATTATATTCATAAATACCCTATGCTTGATTTGTTTTTACATGTGCATATGGCAAATGGCAAATGAACTAGCAAACTTACTTTATTAATTACCAGGGATAAAAGTTTGAATCTAAAAAAATATACTCATAGTAATTTCATTGGATCCAAACTATGCCACCCCTAACCATAAACACTGTATTGAATAAATAATATAATATTTCATTGAATAGAATTCGAATGAGTCACTTGAATTAAAGGTGGCTTCGCCTTTATCAGAAGTTTAAATTGTTTTGAGAACTATCTAAGTGAAACCATTTATGGTATTGTTCTAATTAGTAGCATTTAGTATTTGGTATTAGCGAATAAACGTTGGTCCCTAATGAACCTTTTAAAATGTTAGGTTGAAGGTCAATTTTGTTTGTACATATGGTTTTCTTTTATCTAAAATTTTTAGTTGTTGACAATATAGGCGAAATTAGAATTTTAATTTTATATTTTCTGAATTTTATGATAATAATTTTAAATAATAGTAACTAAGTTTTAAATTTAATATTTATACACATTCAATAAATTTATTAACATAAAAATACTGTTTAAATTAAATTTGTTGAATTCGATCGAACCAACATGCAGACTACTAGCTTCACTCGTAATAGAGAATCTTCTCTTACACACACAAACAAACACACATGCTCAATCACACGAGGTATTTGATTGACAATATTCTTGTCAATCAATAATTTATAAATAGTAATAATATTTTAATAGTATAAAAAAAAAATCATGCGTGAAAGAAAATATTTGAATAATGAATTTAATTGGTATGCAGTAAGTGCACCGCCAAATCCAATATTGCTTTCATAATCACAAAAAAGAAAAAAAGCAAAAAAGAATGAAGTAATAACAATAATAATAATATAAATTAAGATAAATGATGGTAGAAAAGTATTGAACAATTAACAGTAACAAATCATAATGTAAAATTATAAGAAATTAAAAGATAAAAATATTAAAAAGTGAAAAAGGAGGTAATCATTGCGCATGGTTTAGAATGTTTTGGGCCTCACATAATGGGCCCATAGAAGCAGAAGCCTTTTATCCAAATGTCAAATCTTGGCCCACATAACAGAAAGCCCATGTAGAGAAAGGGAAGTTGAAATATATTTTTTTGGATTAAAGTGAAATGAAGGTATTTGGTTGATTTGATGTAAAATTTATAAAGTTTTATAAGTATTTTATTTGATTCGATTTGATTGGATTTAATTTGATTGGCATTTGATGTTTCATTTTGGGATTGGGACGTGTTTGATTTGACATTAGTAATGAGTTTGTATTTGTTTGGTTGGACTACAACTATAATCCACACAAGTAAATGTGTGGTCCGTAAAAAAAAATTATTTTTGCTATTTAAAAAATAATAATCTATTTTCATTTTAAATCTGCTTAAAAAGAATGATTTTTTTTTTTGTAATACTTTAATTTCAGTTTTTCATGTGACATATATAATATCAGAAGATCAAAGGATTATTTTATACATTTAACATAACTTTAGTTTAGGATCACAAGATTAAAATTCTTTTTTATTTTCTTAATTTTTGTACCGAATCAAGCCAGATCATTTTGTTTGAAACGGATGAAGTGTATGCTTAAGAATTACTTTCGCGATTGATTTTTACTTATCACATTTGAATTGGACAAGTTTATTACGAAAATAATTAATTATCACAATTATTTTATCACATTATTCTTACTGTATTCATTAATGTTTAGTAGTAAATCTTCAAAAAAAAATTGAAGAATAAGTTATTAATAATAAAGATAAAATATGAAAAAAATAATAATTTTTTTTTCTGATATGTCATACATCTCAATTTCCTTTTTAAGTATCATTAAATGAGACATTCATGGGACTTCAATATGCACATGTTCAAATAATGCATTATGATTAATAAACTTATTAAAGAAATATTGACAATGAAAGTAGGTTACAATTAGGTGACAGATACCTATCTCAATTCTCAAGTTATCAAATTAAATAAACAAAAAATTAATATATATTTTTAATTATATTCTTACAATTTATACTTGTATTATATAGAAATAATTTAGCAAATTATATATTTATTTATTCAATTTTTAATATACTCTTTGTTTAAGTGACTCTTATTCTAGAAACTAGAAAAAAAAACAGAGAATATTATTTTATCATCTTTACTTTCGGTTAGAAAATAATCTCTCTACTTTTATGAGGTATCGATAAAGTCTGCATACAATTTATCTTTCTCAAATCCTACTTATGAGATATCACTGAGTATGTTATTATTATTGTTATTGTTACTTTCTGTCATTTTGTGGAGTCATAATGAAATCTTGATTTTTGTCATTCTACAGAATAATTACAATCATTAGGGAAAATCCAAAAATTAAAGAAAGAAAAGTTCTCTAGTCTACTAAAGCATATTTAAAAAGTCTAGTTTTTTATTTCTTTTTTATTATTTTACTTGGTCTACTATATTTGATTAGTACTTTCAAATGTATTTTTAAGATTGAAATTGCACATTATAAATTAGCATTTGGCCATAAATTTTTAAATATTTTTAGAAGTTATTTGTGTGTGGATCATAGATTTTGAGAGAAATTTAACTTTTTAGAAAAGTATGATTTATACCCATAAATTCTAAACATACCAATAGGTTTGAAATATCTTTTAATTATAATGAAATATTTCGTAAAACATCTAAACAACAAACACAATTAATATGAATTTGGAAAAGAGGAAAAAAAAAGAAGAAAAATACCATTGATTTATATAAGAAAAATTTACTACTATTACATGTAATTGGAAGTGACTTTAGAGAACAAGTTCAAAAATTTTTGTATAAAATATGTTTACAACGATATAAATTTTGTATAATAAATTAGGACTGAAATTTAGTCCAAAATAATAAATAATGGATTTTATAAAATATAAGGGTTTTAAAATAATTTTAAATCTTTAAAAATTAATTGACAATGGCAATATAATTAATTGTTTAACTTAATTAAACTATAGATTCATCTATACTAAGGATAAGGTACTTAATTACAAACCCTTGATAAATTAGTCAATGGCCCATTGACCATGCTGACTTTTCTTTTGAATAAAGATAATAACAATAACATACTCAGTGAAATTTCATAAATAAAATTTGGAGAGGATAGATTATACACGAATCTTACCGTTATTATATAGAAGTAGAAAACATATTTTCTAAAATTCTCAGCTCAAAATCTAGAAGTACAAATAATTAAATATGACAAAAGAAATGATAAAAGAGGGAAAAACAATTAAAGGAAAAAAAACCCACATTGACTATTAATATTTCCAGAATTTGCAGTTTGATAATTTAATATGCTAATTTTGCAGCTATTTAGGGAAACTTTTGGTTCTTTATATTAACCTTTTGCCTTGAAATGTGGAAAAAGATTTAATAATAAATGAATTACATTAAAATATTCGAGGAAAAAGTATTTTAAAATACTAGTCAAATAATCTTTGTTAACATAATCCTAAACATGAGGGGTCCCCCTAAACATGTTTAGAAACAAATTCATAGATTTAAGGAGTAGAAATATTTAATTAATTATTTATTTGTGTGTGTGTTTGAATATTTAATTCTTTTAATCAAACTTTTGCCGAAAGCATGTATAATAATAGTGATAAAAAAGGATTCGTTTTGCTTGCCGGTAAATTAATGCCTTTTCACAAATGATTATTACTTAAAACATGGAGTAATATATTATGTGACGAATTCGATAATAGGGTAGACTAATGAGGATGGATTAAGTAGAATTTAAGGAGTTTTTGAAGATAAAATGCGTAAAAAGAAATTTTGCGTTAAAATAAAAAAGCAAAAGTAAATAATTTTATTAGGTATATATGTAGTTTAGATTATACGTCCATTTTTGAGGATACAATGTGGTGTATTTTGAAAGACAAATTCATGTAGGGGAGATGACTAGATTCGAATCAAATAATACGTGTCGTAAACTTAGATCGTGACAAATATGATAACGTAATATATAATGATAACCTGATGGAGGACGAATCAAGATTGAGCATGAGGTGCATCCCGTCATCTTAGGTAGTTTTATATTGCAAGAGAAAATAAACAACTTTATAATAAATAATTTAAATTCATATGATACTCATGCTTTTGAAGCTCCATATAACATAATTTAAGATGGATGAAGCAGGACTTAAAATGAGGTGCACTTGACATCTTAGGTAATTTTATAATGCGAGAAAAAATGAACAACTTTATAATACATAATTTAAATTCATATGATATTTATGCTTTTGAAGCTCCATATAACATAATTTAAGACAAATATATATATATTTTAATTAAAATTATGAATAATATAATACATATCATAAAACTTAAATCGTAATAATTATCATCGAAAGCCGGCTATCATACACATAAAAAAAAGACGTTTTCGTAGAAGGCTAAATTAATTAGAGCAAGTTGAAATTAAGCATAAATGAGTACTAAATTATTGTATAAAAAATAATTAGAATCTATATATAGCTCAATTTTTTTTATTTTTTTTTTAAATAGAATAAAGTGAAATATCTTTTCAAAACATTGTCTTTTAAAAAACAAAGATATGAAAGAGATAAAAGATGAACATGATGCAATTAACATGGACAAATTCATGTTATAGCATATACATAATGAGATAAAGATACTTATTTATTCGTATTTTATAAATTTGATACACTTAATTTATCAATAATAACACATGTATTAGGTCTATCATTAAATTATATTATAGCTACAAAAATAAATAAACACCTAATTTGTGATTCTCAAGAAATGTACTTTTCAATTAGATTCTCTAATTATTATTTTTTGGATTTCCTTATTTTTCTCATATCTTTAATTAAACCTTTGTTCTTTAAACTTTGGATTCCATGCTTTATTTCCCTGTTTTAAAAGCAAGGAATAGTACATAATTTACTAATTGTAACTTTCTTTTTTTGATTTCTCATCGATGTCTTTGATGCTCTCACATTAAAGCTCGATTAATCCAAATTCACAAATTATATATGAGACTCTTTTTAGAAGCAATATTTCCAACAATTTTTTTTCATTCACAGAACTCGAGTCTAAGATCTCTACAACAATAATATATCCAGTAAAATTACACAAGTGGGTCTGAGAGAATAAAATACACGCAGACCTTATCATTATCTCATAGAGATAGAGAGTCTATTTCCGAAAAACCCTTGACTCAAAACTCAAGTCCCATAAACAGAAAATACTACGTACAGAAAAAAAAGAAAGAAAAAAAAAAGAACAACTAATAATGAATAATGACACCATAGGATATAAAGACACGTCTAGTCCTACTAACCTACTACCCTAGTACGAGATCTCCACTCATTTCTATCTAAGATCATATCCTCGGTGAGATGAAGTTTCACCATATCTTGTCTGATCACCTTCTTCAAATATTTCTTCGATCTATCTCTACACCTCCACTTCTTTTTATTTAAGATCTCTAATTAAAGATAAGAAAATTTCAACCATCTCATCGCAGTAGATGTTGGTACTGATGGTAATTATTTTACTGTTTTTTTTAAAGAACAAATTAAAAGTATTGGTTCTTATCATATGGCACTTTTGTAGGGAAAATCATGAACAATAATGGGACACATTTGTCTTAAAATCATTACAAACGCCCATACTAATTATATTAAAAAAAATTCGGTGAAAACTTTACTTTTAACTTCTCATTATAGTGACTAAAGATTTAAATTAATAAAAAGAATCTGTGTAATTATACTAAAATATATAATCATTTTGACACATAATTAATAGACGAATACATAGATGAAAAGAAAAAGTAAAATAGTACTCCAAGGAAAACTAAAATTGAAAGAAAGGTACAAAAAAAAAACCTCGAATATTACTATAGTAAAAAGGAAAAATTCTACTAAAAAACAAACATATATTGGTTAACTAACTTAGCTATAGTTTGAATTAATTACAATTTGAATTTTGTATAATTTCGGCAATTTATATCAACGTTAAATGCGATTATACAAAAGTTATGCGCAAATCAAATTGTACAAAATAGACTATAGCAAATTATACAAATATTGTGAACAAATTGTATAGCAAAATATATAAACGTTATATAAAAACTGCAAATTATTTAGCAAATTATATAAATGTATACAAAGATTGCATAAATTATATAAACATCATTATAACTATAGTTATAAGTTGTAATTAATCAAATTATAGGTATAAACATAATTAAAATATTTTAAAGTAACTACTTATAAAAATTTCTTTAATAAAAATATAAATAAGATTATAGCTGATATTACATAATTGTGCAATAGAAAATAGCAAATACCTCGAAAAATTAGTCAACATGCCCTAATATGAAAATATGACAAAATTGTACTTTGTGATGAATAAATTACGCCGTAAACTAATTTCTTAGTCAAACAGGTAGCATAAGCAAACAAAATTTTCACCTGACAAATTAAAATAAAATTTAATTATTAAAAATAATTGTTACTCCATAAGAAAATAAAAATAAAAATAAAATATGATGATTTTGACAACATTATAAATTATTATAAATATGGTATAGATACATTTTCAGTACTGTCTGAGTTACTAAATAAATAAAGAGTTTACGTGTGCAGCTGTATCTATGACATTATATTATGTCAGTATTTTCGGACACTAAATAAATACGAGTAAGTAGCTTTCACTATTGACATTATTAGAAGAAAAAAAAAAGGATAATAAATTTTTATAATTATTATTTTAATAAATATAATTATTTTAATAAATATAAGTCCCTGATATTATGGCAGGTTTTAAAATATATTGTTATTATATATTTAACTGATTTTATTCAATTTATCAATGTGAGCTTGTTTGTATTATTGATCCAGTGATATATTCGATAGTCAATATAAAATTTGTCAATTAATGATATTGGATCGATTTTCTTAATTTTCAAGTTGAATATATTTTCAAATATTGTTTCATTAATAGAATATTCTTTGTTTTAACTTAATTTAAAATACTATTACTATTTTTTCAAACATTATATTTTTATTGTCCAAATCCTGAAAAATCATCTTTGCAGTATTATTATGTAACTTTCAAGAAATATCATTTTTATTTATAATAAACGAATAGTTTGAGAAGGGAAAAAATTCAGATTAAAAATGGACGGAAAATAGAAAAGAAAAAAAAATCAAAATTTGGTGTAATTAATTGCCTAAAAGGTCTTTTGTAGAGTGATCATAAACAACACGAGAGATCGTGATGAACTAATAAATACTTTTTTATTTTAATTAATTAGAATTCAAAGTTTGCATTTCAAAAATTAAATTAGCTTTTGATAAGAAATATTTTTTTTTTGTATTGAGACTTTTTAAAGTAAAATCTAATTTATCGCGCCCTAAAATAAATATTAAGCAGAAGATAAAACACCTAAAAAAAAGGTGTGTTCATTCATGGTGGATAAACAAAAAAAAAAAGTAGAATGACAAGAAAATGAAAAAATTTCAAACAAATAATATCAAAATACTCAATAATATCTCACAAGTGAACTATAGAGGATAAAATATATGCAAATTTTACTACTATCTTGTATTGATAAAGAAGCTGTTTTAGAAGAACAAACAAATTAAAATGAGAGAAATTTTTCTACAAAATTAAAGTCATTTCTTCTTGTATTATATCATTATCTCTTCTATGTATACAAATTACATACACAAAGCTTTTCAAAGCATACTGATTAAGACCAAAATAGCCCCACCTCACCCCACCCCCACCCCCACGTCCAAGCTAGATGATGATCAATTATATTTTGATCCACAAAACCCCAAAAAATGTTCTTAAATCTTTTTCTTCCCTTCCCATTTAACTTTCCTTCTAGTCACCATGACCAAAAAAAGATTTAAAAAAAAAACATAGAACTAAATCAACCTAACACAACCCTTAAGGCTACTTAAGTCAATAAACAAAAGTAAAAAAAAAAGTTCTTAAAATTACCCAAAAAATGTACAAGTGTTCATCCAAGAGATTAAGAAGAAGATGCATTTGTCACCTTGATAATAAAGAAACAAAATTCCAATATTTAATTTCTTGAATAATCTTCAAGGTAATCTCCAAGTACTCTTTAAACCAATGTCATTGTGTTTTCTTGATGGACCAGAAGCTGGAATTGGGATTCTTTTTGGCAATAAGTTCCAAAAATGGCCATGATTGTAAGAGTTTCTTTGGCTATTTATTGGATTGAATACTTGTGAATTGCTTCTTGAACCATCACAATGACCAAAAAGAGAGATTAATATAATAGCCATCCATAACACTAGCACTTTCCTTCTAAACAAACTTATCATTTTTGACAATCAATTCTCTATGGCCAAATTTACAAGAGTGCTACTTTTGAAAGAGAACAAAACATATGTAATATTTTGGATGATTTTTTTTTTGAAGAAAATTAGACGCTTCTTAGAAAGAAAGGAAGGAAGAAGAAGAATGAAGACATAAGAAGTAGAAAAGTTTTGAAAAGTTTGATAAGGCTTTTTGGAAGAGGGCCATTTGGTTTGGGTTATAGAGAGTAATGACTTGATAGGTAATTGAATAAAGGAGGAAAAAGAATTAAAAAGTCATAATATTTAAATTTGATATGAAATTACAAGTTGAAATTCAAACTTTTAATTTGCACAAATAAGTTCTTTAACTTGTCAATTTCTGAATAAGTAGACACAGGTTGCTAAGGTGACACAGTGCGTGAGTTACAAGCAAATGAGGCGCGTGTATGATCCTTTTTTAACGTTCCAACGGAAAAAAAAATAATTTAACTCTTTTACCCTTACTACATTTCTATATATATACTATTTATTTTTAAATTAACATACACTTTTCTTCTTCTTCTTTTTATTAAAAATACACAAATATTTGCCTTTCTATTTTTTTAACACTTTTTTGACCTTTTTTGATAAATAATGAATTTCAAATTTGACCTTAAGGGGGTTGGGGTGGGGGGAGTGGGGATAGGGGAAAGAGGGTCCGAGTTGGAGTAAAAAAGATTAAATTTATAAAATTTAAATTTTTTGTAAAATAATTTTTAATTT
>JAOTQJ010000007.1:846927-858435 GCA_025642045.1 Solanum sejunctum
TTTATGATAAGAATAAATCAGAAACTCAATATAAAATTATTTTTTATATTATAAATTAAATAAATATTATTAAATATCTTTAAATAATACAAAAATCAAATAAAATTGAACAATCAAAGTACTATAATGCAATCAAGAGCATCTAAATTTGGATTAAGCAAGTAATTAAAAAAAATTAAACTCCAACTTTTACAGTAATAGCGCACGTACAATCATTATGGGCAAGTGGGAGAGACTGTACTTTTTAATACCCTTGTATAATAATACTCATATATTACAAAACTTTAGTCTAAACAATTTTAACCATCAATGAAGTACATTAATTTTGTATTCTCTAGAAAAGACAAAATTTGAAAAGAATCCAAATTTAAATAATAATAAAATAAAGTAAGAAATATTTGAAAAGTGAAAAAAGGCTTGTAAATTGGATGGCAATGAGCAAAGCACACTAAAGAAGAGAACCTTATTGGAACACCCAATGTGCTTGTCTTTTCCCTCATTTAATTTTAATTGAATAAAAAACAATCTTTTCATTGACTATTTCAGCCGTATAAGAATATGATTTTAATATATATTATTTTGATTAATTTAATTTATATAATATAAATATAATTTTNNNGAAAATTAATAAATTTAAAAATTAATATCTGATAAATCAGTAATTACATGTGAAACATTGAATTAAAAAAAACACTAGAAAAAGAATAAAAAAGAAAGTGAAAAGAGGAATTAAAAAACTAAAAACTAAAAAGTAAAAAATAAAGGAATTTCCACCAAATGACGTCACCATTCCTTTGACTGTTTTCTTCTTCATAAACCCCTTCTTTCCCATTCCGCCCACCTCCCATTCTTCTCCATTCCTTTCTCCCTCTAAAAAAATTGCACATTCTTGACTTTCTCTCTCTAAAATAATGCGGAAGGATGATCTGTACATAACGGTGCCGAGTTTTTTCCGGTGTCCGATTTCTCTCGACGTCATGAAATCTCCGGTCAGTTTATGCACCGGAGTTACCTATGACCGGAGTAGCATCCAACGGTGGCTCGACAGCGGTAACAATACTTGTCCGGCCACTATGCAGGTGCTACAAACTAAGGAACTTGTACCTAACCATACACTACAACGGCTTATCCAGATCTGGTCTGACTCGGTCCGGACTCAGCGTTCCGATACCGAGTCAAACCGAGTTAACTCAGTTAGCCATGATCAAATTCGTGAGCTAATCAAACAGTTTGTAAACGACTTCAGAGTTCACACCGAGTTGGAGGTGAACTCAGATCGGTTATCGAAGCTCTTAACTTTCTCCGACGAATCAGCTGAGAATCTCCGATTTGTGACCTCTGTAGCGGCGGAGTGTGATTTTCTCCCGATTCTCACTTCATTCCTTGGTCACAACCCGAGAAATCTGAAAGTTGTGGAGAAAATTGTACCTCTATGGAAAATGCTGCTCGAACGAGGTTCCTTATCCGAAATCGGGAAAGCAAACGATGTATATCCGGCGATAACTTTTGCTCTCAAACATGGAAGTTCAAAGTTGAAATTGGAGATGACAAAAGCATTAGAGTTCATCACATCAACCGATTCCGAAGCTAAATCATCCTTATCAGAAAACTCCGATTTATACTCAGTTTTACTGAGTTTTTCAACAATCAATTCCGATTGGAATTCCGAGTTAATGGAAGTCTCTGTTTCCTGCTTAATTTCTTTCGCAATGCTTCGTAGAAACCGCGTTAAGCTTGCAAAAGCCGGTGCAGTAAAAACAGTCGGAAAAGCATTGTCCACGGCGGAGATGGGAATCGGATTAACGGGTAAAATATTGAGATTGTTAGAACTTATATCTACTTGTAAAGAAGGAAGATTAGAACTATGTAACGACGGAGATTGTGTACAAGCGATAGTGAAGAAAGTATTAAAAGTATCAAACGAAGCAACGGAGCATGCAGTAACGATTCTATGGAGTTTGTGTTGCCATTTTCGGGATCACCGGGCACAGGAATCGGTGGCGAAGAGCAACGGTATGGCGAAGATATTGTTATTGTTACAAAGCAATTGCTCGCCGGTGGTGAGACAAATGGCCGCCGATTTACTCAAGGTGTTTAGGGTGAATTCCAAAGCTGTTTCTTGTCTTTCTACTAGCTATGATACTAAAACTACTCACATCATGCCATTTTGATGGGGGGTTTACTTTTTTTGTTGTTGATAACTTGGGGGTTTTTCCTGTAAATCATATAAGCAATTTTGTTGAAAAAAAATACTAATATAGAATTGGAAACAAAAGAAAAGGAAAAAAAAACTTTGATTGGTTTCAACTCTTTTCCTTTCCTTAATCAATTAACACAATTGAAATTTGATGTGAATTCACACGCATTCCATGAGTGATAAACTTGGGCGATATTCTTTTAAAAATTAAACCACAACATTAATAACATTACCTCAATATTTTAAGGCTTTTGTTATTGCGGAATAAAAGAAAATCATATGTGCATAGTTTGATTTTATGTTTAAAAGACTAATTTTAAATTCTTTTAAAAATTATTTTTTAAAATTTATATTTATTATATTATGTACACTCACTGTGAAATTTCATTGATATGTTATTTGTAAATTAATTAACAAAGCATGGTCAAGGTCAATTGACCATTAGTCAAAAACTTACCAAGTTGGGCAATAAATTTCAATAGCTTTAATAACAGCTAATAGTATAGTACATTCCTATTTCGCAAAAAGAAGAAAACGATGTTTTAATGCAACTTACAGTTTGTACTTGCACTAACCACACATAGTAATTGCACTCAAATTATTTATAGCGAATTTGAATTAGTTAATTGTAAATCAGTACAGAATATTTAGTAGGAAATAAAGGAAAATTATACAGAAATTGCATTTACTCCTGAAATAATGAGTACTTGCTCTGCTTTTATTTGTAGAAGAAAAATAAGTCGGGTTAAACCTAACCGTTTGGTTGCTTGATTTAAATGTTCGTAGACTTTATAGGATTTGATATTGACTTTCGATTTTCTCATATTTAGTAGTTGGTACGAATGAAAATGTCTTTTGAGAAAATATGTAGTTATTTTTTTCTTTCTTTATGATATTTTTTTATGTTATTAAAAAATATTATCAATAATAATAATAAATTTGATGTAATTTATGCGGATCATAGCACTATCTTACGGATTGAGAGGTATAGAACTTTAGCTTAGAAAAAATAATTCAAAATAATATATGAAGAAATATTGTAATGAAGATAGTCATATCAAAATATTACATACAAACCTGATAAATTATCCTAAACAATAGTCATAATAAATCATGATGATTATCAAAGTGTTGAAGATATTAAAAAATAAAAAGAATAATCAAACTCAAATGATAATAAAATTACAAGAGTAATACAACTAATAGTACGACTAGTAGTAAAGAGCAATAACCGAGGTAATACTCAACTAACTACTATTCTAATATGTATCATCTATAACTTCTTATCTAAATTCATGTCCTTGATAAACTAAAATTATATCATATTATGTTTAATCACCTCTCCTTAATACTTTTTGAACTATCTCTACCTCTTTTAAAACTATTCATAGCCAACTTTTCACACCTCCCATTAGGATTGTGCTTCTCCTTTGTACATGCTCGAACCATTTCAATCTTAATTTGCGCATCTTGTTCTTTATCAGGAAAAAATATCATCACAAAAATATTTATATATAATATAAAATGTATATAAACATCATATACACATTTTAAAATCTCGATTAATTTGGATTTACGCAGACACTTGTTAATCATTTATTTTAAAAAAGGACCTAAGTTGAAATATAAACAACACTCCTATTATCTTATTTTAAATTTTTTATTACTTATTTATCATATTATTTATTATTGCTATCTTTTTCTCTTATTTTTCTCATGATTTCTTTATTATTGTATCTCATTTCATATTCGCTAGTTTATTAAAAAAGAAAATATAATATATTACCATTACATAATAGTAATAAAATTTACATACACATTATTTTTTTTAAATTTTATTTATAATATTACATCGAATATGTTATTATTATTATTATTATTATTATTAGAGACTTTGGAAGAGGGATTGATTATTTGTGAAATAGTAACAATCAACTAAAGGAACTCCATATTATTTAATTCTTATGCTTTTTCGAAGTAGTAGGAGCAAATGGGGTCATTACACAACCAGAATTTCAGAGCCAAATGATTTCCATTTAATTATTCATTTTAATATAATTTAAGATAATAAATTAAATTTATAACCTAAAGTTAATCAACAAAAACAAGTTGTTGTTGTAATAAGAAAGGGACAGAGTGCCGCAATTGCAGAAATGGCTGATCAAAGATTGCTTTCTCTTTCAATTAATTTCTTTTTTTGTTTGGTTTGAAAAAAAAGAGTGAAAGGGATTTGGAATCCACAATTTCCCCACAAGAAAGGAAATCTTCAAAAAAAGATGTAAGATTAGTTTGACTATTCCAATAACAATCACCAATACAGACAAAACTAATAATAATTTTACAATTAAAAAATTATTAGGAAGAACAAGATCTAATGGTCTAAACTTATTAGCTAATGTATAAGCTAAAAAAACATAATAAAAAACACCCAAGCGCTCAAAAGTTATTTATGTCACGAGCCAAGTTCTTTGGCTCAAATGTATTTGTGCCATATAAATATAAAATAAAAGTTTGAAAATAATCAAAGAGCAAATAACAGTATAATTGTAATAGAACAACTAATGTTATGACAAATCTAAAATTGTCACAAGGTAAGACAATATTCTACTCCTACTAGTGTTTTAGTCTACTGTGCATCCTCCACTTCTTTCATATATTTGGTGATACGAAGTTACGCCATATCCTGGCTAATCAACTTTTTCCAATACTTAGTGATATAAAGTTGCGTCATATTCTATCAACTTATCCATCATCAAAGTAAAAGAAAAAAAAAAGAGTTTAACACAAATCCTTAATGAAGTCCTTTCTTAATGTCACGCCCCGTGAGAGTATCCTAGACGTAACTGACACTCGGAGACTATTACTAGCCCCCAAGCAAACCACCTAGTCTCATTGCATTCGTTCCTTCAACTCATAAGCGGAAGATATAAGAAAATAATAAACTAACAGTGGGCTATCACAATCACTATCATAAGGAATATGGAATAAGTAATTCAATAGAAGTAAGAAGTGGGAAAATAGTCAATCCCGACATCAACTATCAATTGTCTATGTCTATGAAGCCTCTATAGCTATCCTCTAAGAAGGTACCATGACAGACCATGACTACTACAATCTAATGAAATAAATCTAGAATAAATGAAAAGAAGATAACATATTCCCCGAAAATAAGGGAGGACTCACCAAGTCTCTATCGAAATTTGTGAACCTCAATGATTGGGCTGCTAAAGTCCTCTGTCTACAGAAACTGCATCATAAAATAATGCAGCGCCAAAGGGGCATTAGTACGTGAAATGTACTGTATGTAAAACGGGCTAAGGTAAACAGTATAAGTAAATATAATATCAACTCCTCAATCACTCATCCTCACTCAGAGTAAAAGACAGAATTTTATCACCTCGCTATCCATTAAGACATCATATAATCACGTCAATATCAGAGTACTATTAACATGGAAACTAATCTGGGAGTTTCTATAATCGACAATCACCATCTATGAAGCAATAGTGATACAATGAAGAAATATCGCTGCCACATTCGCCCAGTACCTTGCCAGGTAAAGGACGAGTCTGTCGGGGATTCCCAAGAAGTCTGTCAAGTTCTCTGCGGTACAAAAGAAAACATCCGCTTTCACGGTCCAATCCTCTCCTATACTGGCCACATAGTTAATGAGTGTGAGTGAGACTCACTCTTATCTATTTTAGTGCTAATATTCCTCCTAGGACTCAATATGCTTATAAGTCTATCAAGGTCAGACTGCTACACAGCGCAACCCCCCTCTCAAGTAGGGTCATCATTCCATATATCATTCTATCGACTCAAGAAAGAATTTTTTTTTCCTTCAACTCTATCTCAATCCCATCTAAAGCTCAAGGATATTACTTCATCTATTTCCACCATCACAGCACTCACCTCACGACTCAGACCACAACAATCAACATATCCATGAACAATCAAGGCTCTATACATCACCTAAGTTCATTATTCAAGTCCTTAACTGAGAATTTATAGGGGTAAATGCATAATCACACAAAAATACATGAAATCAATTCATTAAAATATGATGATCATCAATTTTACATAATAATGTAATATTTACAAATAAATTTCAAGAAAATCATCCAAGAATCACAATTCAATCTCATTAACTATCAACTATCAACCTAATCTATATATTGGGGTACATAGAAGAACAATTTCATGTTCTGGGTAGCCTTTACATACCTGAACTGAAGAATTATCAAGTTTTCTTCAAGAAATTAAAACCTCAGTGAAAACCCTTAAGCTTTCTCTTCTTCTCCTCTGTCAGAACTCCTATAGAAACTTAGAAAATAATGGACTTTGAACTCATAACTGTAATAAAAAGTCTTTAAAGCACGTTTTAGGACTTAGGATAGGATGGGGAATGACTAAAAGGCTCTTCCCGAATTAAAAGAAAAAATTTTACCTCGGAATAGCCCAGTCTGCTAAGCAGACTGGGTGCTCATATGTAATTTTTAACTGAAAATTTTAAAAAGTGTAAAAAAACTATTTTCAAGGAAATTACACATAAATCACATTCATCAATTGCATTTTATGTGTAATTTTCATAAATCATAATTCCCGTCGAAATTTTTGAAAAAAATAAGTACATCTCTGTGCCCATTCCGCGTCGCACCAGGGATGCAAATTTGCTACTATTTTGGGCAAAAATTAAAATTTTATTTTTTGACCCGGTTGTTCTTAAATCTGATTGAGATCATTTTATGACTCGATTTTCCGTGTTGATCGCAAATTCGATCTTGAATTTCCCATCGAAATTTCGGAAGACGCATTGTGCACATGATACATTTTAGGGGCATTTTTGTAATTTTATGTAGTGTTACACTTAACAAGAAAATGCTCCGAGTTTCCTTGGATCATTCTAATCTTAGTCTTGGCTCCATCATACATACCTTTTATTACCGTAATATACACTATTAGGACACCCTTCTCCAAATGCCTTCAGAGGATATTCTTCGACACTTTATCATAGTCCATCTCAAGATCAACGAACATCAAATAAAGGTCCCTCTTTTTCCCTACGTTTTTCCATTAGTCACCGCACAAAGATAGATTGCTTCAGTAGTCGATCTCACTGGCATGAATCCAAATTGATTCTATAAAATAGACACTCTTCTCCTTACCCTTATCTCCATCACTCTCTTCCTAATCTTCATAGTGTGACTTAACAATTTGATCCCCTGTATTTTGAATATTACCCTGGTTCTTCTACACTGAAACCATTGTATTCCACCTTCATTATGTCAGACATTTTATTTGTTTTCAAAACAACATTAGAACCTAATCAACCACATCATACCTATTTTTTCAGTGTTCTCACATAATGCGGGTTAGCAATTTTAACTAATTTTAATTGCTTTATTTTGCTGTTTTAGAATTTTTAGTACATAATAAAATTATCTTTCTTTATTATGACTATATCCGACATATCAATACAAAAATAAATTATTTTAAAAAATATTTTGATAAGATTTTTCATAAATCAATTTGAATTGACTAAATATCAGTCTAAATTTTGATAGACAAAAATAATAAATAGACGAATTAATAATTACCCAAAATTTGAATGAATTGAACAAGTTATAATTTTATGGATTAATTTCGCGACCTCTAATCCCTTACCCCGCAATGAACGGAAGCCTTTAAGGCATTGGGATGATATTATTATTGTAATTTCGCGACCTCTAACCCTATCATATATTAATTTAGTGACCTAAAGTTAATTGACTTAGGATACTAGCAAACAAACAACAGCATAATATCATACTTGAATATATATAGTTAATGACAATTCAATCAATCAGTTGCATGTGCTTAATCTAAATAATTGAGGTTTGCTATATGATTTATCTCTACCTACTCTATTATTTTTGGTACTAGTGTAACATCTTTTAAAAAAATTTAGATCAATAAAAGAGGTGTCTGTTTATAAAGAAGCAATTATTACTTTTTAATAAAACGTTTTAAAGTAGTAAGAATTTTAAATCAAAATGAACAATATTACAGGGAGACTGAATGTTACAGTTGAATTAAGGATGTATTTGAGACGACGAAAAATATTTTTTTTTAATTTTCTTTTATTCGGTTAATAAATTTTGTAAAATTTATTTAAAAATATGTTTTTTGAAAATAAGATAAATAATTTTTATAATAATAAATGGAAAAGCAAGTCGTTTTGTCTCCTCTCTACCCTCAAAACTTCCCACCCCTACCGCCCACCCCATACCCACAATTTTGTCTTAGATATATGCAGACTCGTTTAGAATAATATTTTTTTTATTAGCTTATCAAACACAAGAAAATAGGTAAGAAATCATAAAAAATATTTTCCTTCGTACTAAATATACCCTAAACGTAAATGATAGCATGATATTTATATAGTGTCGGTAGACGAAAAATAATAGTAAAAAATATTTTTTTTTAAAAAAAAATTATACTCCCTACTTATTTAAGAAAAATACTTAGCAGTTGTATAGGTTGTATATCCTCGAAGTATACAGTTTACACTCTGTATATCCTAATGATTGTAACTGATTCAGTTACTCCTAATATACTCTGTCATTAAGGTATACTTTGTATACTCTGACTGTATACAGTATAAATTTATAAACGGGAATATTCAGGTCCATTTTATATATATATAGGGAAAAAAAGTAAAAGAGAGATGACGAGGCGATGACAAAGTGAAGAATCGGACTATAACTGATTCATGAACTACTAAAGTTTTTTAATTAAATATTGTATTTTTCTTGGATAATCATAAATAAATCCATTTGCGAGCGCTGGTTCTTAAAATGGATCATCGATGTTAAGGTCCAAAACTAAAATTAAAATTTTGATACGACTATCATCAACAAACAACAACAACAATATTACCCCAATGCCTCAAAGACTTTCACCCATTGCGGAAGTAAAGAGGGTCGGATATACGCAGTCTGACCCCTATATTTAAAAACATAGCGCAACTATTTTCAAATAAGAAAAAAATTGATGCAGTTCTAAAAAAGATTGAAAAAAAAAGTTCATTATATTATCAGTTTCTTTAAAAGACATAACATAAATTAAAAAATAAAATAAATATATCAAAGAGTGAAAAAATTAACATAATTTATAAACTTATTGCTATAAAATAATAATAATAATAATATATAATAAAATTAATGATAATACTAATTTAAGAAAATTTGAGGCCTCCAAATTTTTGGTGGCCTAAGGCAATGGCTTTATTCGTCAAGCCTTAAAGTCGTCCTTGCAATATGCAAATTCAAATTTAATCAGATTCAAATCTAAAATTTTTAATTAAAAAAAAAAGAATCTGAACCTTTCCGCCCCTACTACCAATATTGGTATTGATTCAAATTGTTTGTGGTTGGGTACTTTGTATTAAGTTGAGCCAACTTGATATATTATTTTTTATAAAACAAAAAAAAAATGGTTGGCAATTCAAAAAGTTTAGAAGAGATGGTTCTCTCAGCACTTAAAAGTCTGAGATCCTCTCTTTTTTTCAATATGTTCTCCCCCTTTTTCAAACCTGTCTTTTCTTTTCTGTTTTTTTAGTTGTTACTATGTATTATAATTATTTTAATATTTTTATGGTCTTTAGGGTTTCTTTAGAATTTTGTATGACGTAGGATCCACATATGTTTTCTGTCACTTTTTTAAAAAAATTATATAAGTTGGATATTTTTAATAGACATGAGGGATATAGATTTAGTTGAGTCTTGAAAAAAAAATTGAAATTGAATTTAAAAAATAATACGTATGTGCGCTTGTAATTATTTCACTTGAGAGAAAAACTAATTCTCGTTTGGTCCCAAGTATTCTTCGAAAAAATTTGGAAAAAAAATTGGGGTGGAGTGTTTGGTTAAAAAATTTGACAAATGATTTTTTGAAATTTTTTAAATTTCCAAATACTAAAAAAAAATAGTATTTGGGAACTTGAAAAATATTTGGAAAGATTTGAATATTTAAAAATTATCCAAACTTTTATATTTTATAAAAGAACACTTATTATTTATTAATTCAAACTAAATATTCAACTATCAATTTACTCCATTAAATTGGGAAGAAATTGTTCATAGAATGTGGGAAGATTTTACAAAAGAATCATTTATTACTAAAACTTTCTGAATAATTTGTTTGAGTGAGAATATTAACAAAAAGAATAATTTATTTTTAATGCAATTAATGTACTGATCTTAGCCATATTATTATTTTGTTATTGTTGATTGTTATAAGTTATGTTATAAGATTATTTTTTTCAACAGAACATGTTCATTATAGAATGATAAGACAAACTTATTAGAGTTTTTAAATAATTTTTAGCACTTATGAATATAAATTATATTCTTTGAAATAACCAAATATTCTTGAGAAACTTGCGGCCAAACGCATGATGCAATTTCCACAGAACTTGAGAATACTTGAAAACTTGGGGCCAAACACTTACTAAATCTTGTGAGTTTGAAAAAGATTTTACTGAAACAATAGTTTCTCTACTTTCTTAAACTTTATTTTCTTCTTGGTTGCACTTTAATTTCTTCTTTTGCGATTTTATATGCCAAGTGCTATTCTGGGATGAGCTTACTATAGATGGTAATTAAAGAATTAATCAATTGAAAGTTGCACATTTCATTGTCCATTGAAAAGATGACAATGATAGTCTTTGTTTGTTTTAAATACTTTTGTTTAACTCAAAAAATGATGAATTAATATGTTCCATTCATTTTCATTAGAATGTTACTATCAAAATTAATGAAATGTACTGATAAATTAGAATAAAAGAAATTTATAAACAGAAAATTTCAGCAAAAGAAAAGAGGTAACAAAAAAGAAAACAAGGGATAATTATTCGTATGACGTAGGATCCACATTTTTTTTTTGTCATTTGGAAAATATTGGTTGATATTTAATTTGTATACTTTAAAAGTGCTATTTTTGGTCGAAATTATTTATTTACAAATAGATAGGATAGAATAACTTTAACAATTGCGCTTTCCATGCCACTAAATCGGTGGGATGGTATGCTGCAACAATTCAACCCCTAGTTTTGAGGTATAGTGTCACATGTAAAGTTCTTAATAAATATTTTATTAATAAACTGATCAAGACTCTAGTCGATTTAATTTTTATTAAATTTTATTTATTTTATTTATTTTTATAATATTTTAATACTTAATTATATTATATTTTTTTATTATAGCTATATAAAACATATCAAATTAAAAAAAAAATATTTTGTGAATATTTTAACAAACTCTTTTTCGAAT
>JAOTQJ010000007.1:863014-874714 GCA_025642045.1 Solanum sejunctum
GATGAGCGTTGAAAGTTGCATTGACTAACTGCTACTTCACAATTGAAAGAAGTGCAGACAGTTTAAAGAGTCATTTTTACTTTATTCCATCATACCCCAAAGCCAAAAAATAGTGAATCTTTGGCTCCATCCGAGATTGATGGAAATAACAAAACTCTAACTATAATAATAAAATTTTAACTATAACTATAAATTATAATTTTTTCAAACTATAGTTATATAATGTAAATATATATCATATATTTACCTAATTACATTATTTTTCCTTTATTTATTCCTAATTGACCCATTTACTTTTTTTCTTAACGCTCTTAATTAGTAGCCCAAAATTAAAGGACAAGCCAATTTTATATCTATCTTTGGTTGTCATTTTTGTGACCACATGGAGTTCCGTATAGCTATAGCTATCAATCAATAATTATATGCTACTTTCTTTGGTTGTCTCAATTAGTGAGCCATAACACCAACTCTATTTTCCAAACTTTTTTCATCAAATTATATATATAATTAAAATTAACTTTTTACTATAATTCTATATTAAATACTAAATTTGCTTAATTGACTTTTCATATATCTATTTAGGAGGCATTCTGGCGAACACATGCATGTAGGAAGGCCGACGACTACATAAACTAAAAAACTACGACTATAAGACAGGTCGAAAGCGACTCACTTCTGTTCTCATTGTGATTGGATATAGATGGAAAATCTATAGCTCATAGTAGTTTGTCAACCTCTCTAACAAACATATGCTACAATTTTATTTCACGACACGGACAAAAAAAAGTTTTATAACTTAACTTCTTTTATTGAAAATTTTTATTCTGTCAATAACTATGTATGATCCATAGACGGAGCTATCTTAGGCAAAAAATAGTTCGGTGCACATTTTTTATGAAAAAAATATGTGATATATATATATATATATTCAATTGTATACATGCTTCGTTAAATTTCTGATTGTGCTACTAATATGACATCCATCCACATGCTAGTGGAAGACATTAAGAAGTAGGCATGCAAAAAACACATAACTATTTAGATTGTATTTACGATATATAACTATAATTACAACGTAAATATATTTTATGTTTTGTAGCATATACTCGTTATAGTTTAGATTTTGTAGCAAACATTACACAATACACACTTCCGCTGATGCAATATATACATTGGTACAAGTCTTTCACATCTTTTAGCTAATATTCCCCTACCATTAAAGGATGTTGGCCATGAACTTTTCTTTAATGTCTTAGGTTTGACCTTTGGTATAAAAAAATTTCTTCGTAGGGAATGCTTTCATTCAAATTGGATCCTACAACGTAAATTTAAAATAATTGACTTTAATATGATTATCAGACATCAGATGAAATTCTCCCCCTCCTCGATTCATTTTAATTGTCACTTTTGTTATTTTCACACTTATTAAAAATAATAGATATAAAATGTAGTTCACTAAGTTATTTTTATTATTAAACATTCATTAAGAATTGAACATCACTAGAAAAACAAATTAATATCTTAGTTTTTTTAATATACCCCTACTTACTACTAAATACTTAAGAGGAGGATAATATGTATGAGACTTATTTTTACCTGTACTAATAGTTAAAAAAATATTTTAAATAAATTTTTATTAAAATAATTAAATTTAATATTTTTTGACTTAAAAACAATGATTAAAATGAGATGAAAAAAATAATAGATACGTGGTCCATAGTCAAATTTTTCGTAATTCGAAGTGACAATTGGAAATGTGGTCCAAAACGTATGAACTACCCTTAAAGTCAAACAGTGTGTCTACAATAATCCTAGGTATAATTATTTTAATTAAAAATATATTCCATAATTTTTTAAAAAAATAAATATTTTTTAAGAAAATAAAATATAAAAGTATAATTAAAATATATATATTTGATTTAAATTTTTTAAAAACTAATTATTGGAATAAATTTTTTTGCGAAACTTTTTTTTGAAAGGACAAAAATATTTTCTTTTTAGAAAAAGAGCAAAGAAGAAACTGATACGTCTTACACAATTTCCAATATTTACTATCCAATCATCTTAAGGAGGAAATACTGCTATCAAAGTGTGCCACGATCATACTTCTTTCAACGTTATGTACTCCACTTGTTTATCAATAAGTGGTACGACGTACGAATTTAATATTTAAATTTATATAGTAATAATTTAAATAAAATTGTGATTTAGGAATTTGGGATTTATAAATGGAAGAGAAATTGTGAATTGGAACTTTATTGGAGAGTGTCGTTAATGGTGTTAGTGATAAGTTGCAGATGGGGAAATAAGGCTCTTGCTGGTGTGCATTGTTCGATTTAATTTTTATGTGTTATTAGTTTAATTTTTGATTTTTAATTTTTAAACATGTTAAATTAATAACAAATCAATAAGATATTTTTTATAATTGATTTTCGATTTATTGATTTTTGGTCCTTAATGGTTCAATTTTGAATTTACCTAAGAAGAAAATACTCATAAAATAAATATATGACTTCTCTAACAATTTGATGCAATAAGATGAGATACAATAAAACAAACAAATCAATTGTGCATCTAAACTTAATAATATGCAATATTTGATCTCATATTCTAATTTATTTTTCGACATAAAGTTTATACATTAGAAACTAAGTATATACATGACTTACGAGTATCGATTTAGTATCACGTGATATTAAATTATTAATATTTAATATTTATGAAAGGATAAAGTAGTAGATTATTATAGTCTTAATGGATTATCGATTTATCCAATAACCTAAAACTGAACTGATAATCCGATTATTTTTTTTTTGTAAAATGATTAAAAAATCCATTAACCTAATAACCCGATAACAATAAATCAATAACCTTTTTTTGGTTCAATTTATCGGTATGTTCGATTTTTGCACACCCCTAGCACTCACGCTCCCCCTTTTGCATGACCCTCACACACTTTATCAAGAAAATAAAATGTTTAAGGGGTTCAAATGTTGGCTGGTTAAGGTGTTTAATAGGAACTAATCTTAGTTAATACGTCTAAGTGGAAAGTGCGGTCAAGTTTAAGTATTTATCGATGACTTTATCCTTTTAATAATTATATTTATTAATTAAATGAATAGAAATTACAATTTTAATTTTAATTTCAAAATTTGTTGATCGAATAAGAAGCTTAGGAAACATCGTTGATCTTGGACCACACGTAGAAAGTGAGCACCAATTAAACATTTTTTTTTAATGAATTGAGTTTTAAAATATAGCCAAAAATCAACTGGAATATGATTCTGATGAGGATAATTATAAGACATTAAACTCCAAATAACTTTTAAACATCAATGATTTGACAATGACTACTCTTAACAAACCAAAGATTTGCATAAATAATATTAAATAGTTTAAAGTAGGTAAGACAAATATATGGCCACATGCTTTTCAACATATCACACTAATTAATCTCCATCTTAATCTTTATTAATTACCCTGGTTAATTAATTAAGAGAATCATGATCATATCTTTATTGATTATCCATGCAATATTCAAGAATTAATTATCTGACAACAAAAATATTAAAAATTCTACTCAATATATGGTCAGGTGGGATCTTCATTATTCTCATGACAATAAATTGAAATAAATTAAAAAGGATTTTTTTTTTTGTAAGTAGTGCTATTTGTAAAAAAATTACTACATTGTTTTAATTAATTGTGAATTACAATAGTAGTACTTTAATTTCAAAATGTAGCAAAATATATTGTTTTCATACACGTAATAATAATGAAATATGGTAGTAGTGCTTTAATTTCAAAGTATTGTAGCAAAATATACTATATTTGTACATGTAATAATAATGAAATATAATGTATCCACGTATAGAATAAGTGTATTCACACATATATAATATTCTTGTTGCGGAGTACGTTGTATACGTATGCATAATACTAGTATAGTGTATTTGAATGCAAAATAAATGTATTCATGTGTATGCAATATCTTTATAATGGAATACACAGTATTTGTGCACGTAATAATACTGAGATATTGTATCCATGAGAGCAATAAGTGTATTCATAATTATTGTATCTTTACGCATAATAATAATGAGATATATTATATTTGTGAGCACAACAATTGTATCCATGAATATAATAAATTAAAGTGTATCAACACATATATTATATGTTTGCATAATTGTAGGATTTCAATGTGACAATCAATTTGAGCTTATCGAGGAGACGAAAAGGAAAGCGAGAACTAAAAAAGAAGATTGCCCCATGACGAAATTGACTTCTTTTCTTCTGCTATTGAAGCAAAAAAGCCAGAGAAACAAGTCATCATGAAGCGCCATCAACCCAAGTTAAGCAATCTGAAAGAACCAAACAATTGTACATATCTACTATAAAACTCCAAAATAACATTATCCTAGGTAAAATTTTAAAACTACAACTATAAAAGATAATTAATGGACTAAGTTCACTAATTCATAAGTTCACTAATTCAAGTAACATTTCCAATTAAAAATAGATCAAAAATTTGGAATGGTTGTCAAATGTAAAAATAAAGAATGAAATATAAGAACTTGGGGCAAAGTGACTTGTGGGAACTTTAGGGAATTGCATATTTTCAAGTCAAATGCTAGAGAAGCAATAAGGTGACAAATTATTTATGTGGTGAGACCATATTATAAAATTACATATGCATGTGAGTGGGGTATATATATATTATGGTCAAGTTTTAATCAAAGGGACCTAGATTTGGCAAGTGGGAAAAAAAATGCTTTATTGGAAATTGGGTTATGATATATATGTAATATTATATATGTGGTTGCATTTTGTGATATATATATATATATTTTTTTTTTTTGTATGATCATATCATTTGTACGTGAAGTACTAGGTGGTCAATTATATCGAATGCGTACAATGCATTGTCATCATATTAAATTTTTTATAACGTGTTTGTTCGAAATTCAATGAATATGAAGTAATTCATTTTAAAAAAGCTATGAAAAACTTTCTTGTTTTTCATATGATCATATCATTTGTATGTGAAGTACTAGGTGTTCAACTATATCGAATGCATACAATGCTTTGTCATAATGCACAAATTTTCTATAATGTGATTGTTCGAAATTCAATGAATATGGAGTAACTTTTTTTGAAAAAGCTACAGAAAACTTATTTTGTTTTTCTTCTGCTAAAAAAGATTAGTATTATTTTTAAAGATGGTGATATTGCGTGAAATGAATGAATTTTGAGCTTAATTTAATCTCAAAAAAATTATTCAAGAGTGAATATTTATGTCTAAAATGAGATATTTAGTGTGTGAGTGATTTAATATAGAAATTCACTCTGATATCATGTGAAGAAATAGATTTTAGATCTAACGCAACTTTGATGTAGTCAGATTTTTCATTGGGTTTGTCTCTTACAATGCAAAATAAGCTTAAAAGAATAAATTAACGATTTTTACTTTAAAGCAAGTAAAAGTTAGTTTTAAACTTTTTATTTTTTGTAAGAAAGCTATATAAAATCTCAAAAATATTATATTTCAAGATCTTCAAATTATCATAGCAAAATTATTATGGACAAATTTGCTTATCCTCCTTAGTTTGGTGGGTAGACAATCTAATATCTTCATATGCATCACCTTTTTGAGGCCACCTAAAATTATATGTTTATTTTTTTATTTATTGTTTTTTTTTCTTCAACCCTAATAAGTTATAGCTCCAATGAAAGTGGGAAGCACAAAGATACACCAAAATACAGATTATCAAATTATTAGCACAGCAAGAATTACTTACTTCTTGGAGGTTATGATAATTATTGTCTTAATACACGTAGCAATCAACAAATTTTGATTTGTTTAGTGTCAATTAGAATAGTAATTGTATCAAAGATTTTATGGAGATATGCATTTAATTTCTTAATTATGATCAAATACATAGCAACAAAAAGACATATTTTGGCTTAGATGGCAAAGGTTGTCTCCTAACTAACATTTACCTTATCATTAGCTTTATGAAATTAAGCATAATCACCTTTTCATGAATACCTTCATCCTAAATCTTTCAAAACTATATAATAGATTTAAAAATTATTTGGTGAAAAGAGAATTCTTATGACTATCTAGTTAAATCATCAAGAATTTGAGGACTGATTCACTTGATTTTCGCATACAGTTATTCAAAAATATCTTAATTATGTTTCATATTTATAGTTTGGATAATTATATTTTATAACTATAGCTATAACAATATTTGTATATTTCGTTATATAATGCACAAAACGTTTGTATAATTCACTATACAATTTTTATATAGCGTTTGTATAATTCATTATACAACTCACAGTTTTTGTACAATGTTTATATATTTCGCTATAAAATTCATGCGCAATATTTGTATAATTCTATAATACCTCATGAAATGACGAAATTACCCCTAGAATTGACGTTACGTGTAATGTGTATTCCCATGTTTCGTTTGCAAATTCGAGATCGATTTGTGATCAGTGCGAAAAATTAAGTTGAAAAACGGTCTCGACTCGACGAAAATTCGAAAAATGCAAATTAATTTTTTCAAAAAAATTCAGAAATAGTGAGATTTCCGCGTCCACTCCGCAACGCGGAGAGAAAGAGACACCAGACTTAGTGGTTTTCTAAAAATTTATGAAAAAGTGAGAAATAACACTAGTGCACGTCATACACTAGTGTATCTCCGAAGCAGATTTTGTTCTTTTAATGGGAAGGGGCAATTTCGACTTTTTCCACATTCCATATCCTAAATTAGTCCGTGTTAAGTCATAAATAGTCCCTAAATCGTATTTCTACTCTTTCATTCTCTCAAAAACAATAAACCCTTCTCAGAACTCAAGCGTAGAGATTCAAGAACAATTAGGCATTCAAGATAATTCTTCCAATCCCTAAAGAACTTATTCCTAGGTATGTAAGACTGCTCTAAAATCATTACTTTAGAATATTTTAGAAAAGTATAACCTGGTTTTCATCCTAGAAGTTTCAAATTTGGATTAAAATTATGTTCTTGAAAAAGTATGTGAAAATTTAGTACAGTTTCTTTACGTATGCATAAATTATTGAAAAATATTACAATTCTTGATCCTTATATGATCTCATTTAAAGATTTGTTATCAAAGTAATATTTATTTATTATCAAGATTTATATTTGATGAGTTTTCCTGAAAATATTGGTATTATCTCAAGAAAAGAAAAACCTAGTTTGAACCAAGTGAAAGAGCGATTTTCTTGAAGATTTTCTTGGTACTTTAGTTGAGTAATCTAGCATGATTTAAAGTTTATGAATGATATTAGTTTCAGTAAAAATAAATATTTCAGTTGAGAAAACTTAGTAGAAAAGTTGGGCTAAGTTCTCGAGAAATCAGATTTCAAGAAGTTACATATCTTTAAGTATGAGCTAAGTAAAGATATTTTGGGAGTAGTATTGAGCACTGATATGGGTGAGAGTAAAATAAATTACTCATCTTCATAAACTATGTAGCCAACATAGGATAGGATTGGACTATAGTACCTTTCTCTTTGGCCACTGAGATGACCCAGATTTGGGATGAATCCACTCTCCTAGCACTTCGTCCCCTACCCCGTTAAAGTATGGATAGTTCTGACAGCATGGGCAAGACGTTGTATCACCACAAAGCTTATAGTGATGGTTGTCGGTTAGAGAAACTTCCCAAGCTAAAAAAATTATGTTTTACTTACTATTTTTAGCATATTATTTTTAGCATGTTATTTTCAGCATACCAGTCTGGATGATTATTGCTAATTGACTATGACTCATGATTATGTTTTGAGAAGCATTTATGATATACTGTTTAAATATTTTGATCATCTTACATACCTTTATGTACTGACATCCTTAGGACCTACATCATTTTATGCTGCAGACGTAAATGACAGAGTTCCTCAGCAACCGCTTCTTTGAGAACCTGACAACTATCAGCTATTAGTGAGGCCTCTTCTAAATTCGAGGCTCCTATGTTCATGTTATGTCATTTCAGCATTTACTTTCAGTTTTGACAACTTGGGGCCTGTCTCAGTAGTCCTTTCAAACAGTGATTGTAGAGGTTCCATAGACCATGTGTAGTATTTCAGTTTTTAGTTACTCAGACATTGCTTAAAAGTTTTTTCATTCAGTTATGCAGACAGATATGAAGCTTCTTATTGCTTTTAATTAGTCTTTTCCCACTATTATAAGTCTTCCGCTGAATAAGTGCCCAGACCAAGTGATTTGCTTGGGACCAGAAATGATTTTCGAGTGCCGGCCACATTTAGGGTGTAGGCTCGGGGCGTTACAAACTTATTATACAATTCATAGTGTTTGTATATTTTTTCTATACAATTCGCGCAACATTTATATAGTTCACAGTTTTTGTATAGCGTTGATACATTTTTCTATACAATTCACGCTCAACGTTTGTATAATTTGTTATACAATTCACAATATTTGTATATTTGATATTATTCATTGTACAAACTCAAATTATAACTATACAAAAATGTTAGTCGCAAGCCATAATTATTTCAAACTATATCTATGTTAGTTGATAACTAATATATACTTACTTATTCGTGTAATTTTTTAACTTTTTTAACGAAAAAATAATCAGTAAAGTACATCATTGTTATAGAGGCTAAAAATATCTTTATTTTCCTTGTGGATATTAATTATGAAAAAGTGAAAGACAAATGGAAAAAGTCTTTGTATTTACTACATTTCACTTTTTAAGCAAAATTTAGTAGTACTGATTTTACATAGTTTGAGAGGACCACACTTTATAGAGACGTGTTAGCAACTAACTCATTTTTTTCCACTTCTATCAAGAAATGTAAAATGGTGACTATAATATATACCAAAAGTATAATAAAGATTTGACAATAAAAAATTAGAACCACTTTTTTTAAAAGAAAAAAAATTCCACAAGAGGATATCGAGAGGATTGAGAAAAGATTTGTCTCTCATAACAACTATTATTTATTTATTTATTAAAAATTAAAATAAAACAACTACACTAAACAAGTGTTTCCATATTTTGCCTTGGTGGCCACTTAATTTATCTTCAATTAATTATTTTAAAAGTATGAAATAAATTAACATATAAGATATCTCTTTATATAAGAAAGGGAAAATAACACTTGTAATTCAAAAGAGAAATCATATACAAGCGTCTATTCCCTTATTTTCATACTTTATATTTTTAATTATTTTTACTCGTTTAATATCATGCAGGTATAGATCTATATATATATATAGAGAGAAAAATAAATAGATAGATATACTCTGATGGTATCAAAATGAAAGAAATAATTGCTTCAGTGGAACTCTTTGATACAATCGAAGTGTTCAAAGAATATATATATATTATCATAGTTTAAAATTTAATAAATAAGATTGTGACTTTAATAAATAAGATTACAATTTTAATCATTTTCTTTTAATTGTTTCTTATGCGTTTCTTAAAAAGAGGAGCTCAATCCTATATGATATTGGTAGAGTGTCAATATACTAACAAAGTCTCACAAAAAATTAAACTCAATCCTAACCGCTATAATATTATACTATCATATATCAACAGAGTATCATAAAGTAATGATATTAACATTGTACATAAAAAAAAGTAAGGTACATGAATAAATTTGAGCCCATATTTTTAATAAATAATTTCACAATTAAATTTATTTTTAAGTGATTTTTTCTATAAAAAGACCCATCCATAATATAATCATATATTTGGTGTGTGACAAATAACAAATCCGGTCCAAAAAAGGTAAGAAAAGAAGAATAATTGTCAATTAGAGAGAACAAAACAGATCCAAAAAGATGAAATGACAACTTAAAATTAATTGAAAAAAAAAGTTGCTTGTGAATGACATTATGTAGAACCAATTATATATGATATGCTCTTGAAATGAAAGGCACTAAAACACCTAATGTGAACTGGCATTTGAAGACCAATAATTCTATTTTGGATTTTTTTTAAAAAAAATTCATTTTCACAAATTTTCTATTGAGTTCTAATTAATTTAAATGGAAAAATTATACTTTTAACTCAAAAGAAGAATTTATTAGTGGTTATCCTCATATTTTCATACCTCAGATTGTGCTTGAGTAAAATTATTTGATACCATCAGAAAATATAGATATTATTAGATTTTAATAAATAAGATTGTAATTTTTTAAATATTTTTTTTTAATTATTTTTTAAGAAATAGTCCAATCCTATATGAAACAGGTAGGGTATTAATATACTAACGAATTATTAAAGAGAATTAAGCTTAGTTTTATATGATATCATTATGATATCATATATAACGGAGTATGACAAAATAGTAATGCTGATGACATATGTAAAATAAATTTTAAAAAAAGTGGGTAAATAGTTGAAATTTGGATCCATTTTTGATAGAGATAACTAGGTTAATTTTGTGTAATTTTCTCTTAAATTTATGTTATATAATATTTGTTTAGGGAGAAATATTGGAACCCAAATCCATTAATGAAGAGTGAAAAGCTTTTATCAATCGACACAACGTTAGAGGAGAAGCAATCGAATTCATTTTCGTTACTTTGTTGAATTTTTGTTGATATTATTTTAGAACGGAGGAAGTAGCAATTGTGGCATTATCTTTTTTTTCTTAAGAACCCTTAGAAAACCACAACCTTTGCTCTTTAAAGACATATTAGGTAAATCCACTTTTTATGTAATAATAATTTTTAAACTATTTAAAAAATATTAATTATATAAAATAAGTTCACGATAAACTCGAGTAAATTATCTTGAAACCCCAAATTTGTTCCATCAATTATTTTTAATTTTTAATAGGAGACCGTACTAATTAAGATCATGTCGAATCCAAATATGTATCAAACACTCGTGTAATGCATAATCCCTGATTATTATATATTAATTTAGTGAATTGTAAATAAACACATCCAGTGCTTTGTGTACATTTATTCTTAGGTCATTTTAATTAATTAAGATAAGCACCATGTGCTTTACAGACTGTTCTTTTTTGAACTTCTAAAAATTAGATATACGCAATAATTTTATAAATAAATAGTAAAAAACACTAATCTACATGAAATAAGATATTATATCAAGCTTTTAAGTTATAATAAGAAATGATAGGACTATCTTTAGTTTTGTAAAAATTCTAGGTGCTTCACCTTTTATTATTTTTACTCAAAGTCGTAACTTTAAATTCGTAAATGGAGGAGACTTATCATCCGAGCTATTCCTCGTATTTATAGATATGTTAAATTTGATAATTTTTAATTTTCTTTTTAAAATTCAAAATTATGGAAAAATATCTTTAATTAATTAAATATTTAATTAAATTAATGTAAATATTAGGTGCCTATGAATATTATTCTTTTTTTTATTCATTTGTATACTGCTGCTTTAACAATTTATTTTACATTTTTATATCAAATTATTTATAATAACAACAACAAGAAGAACTCTACAGACTATTTTAATAATTGTGCTTATTAAAAATAACATTATCTTAAAAAAAGTTAATATATAATTCTTTATTCACTGGATCAAAATTGTCATTTCTTACTGTTCAAGGGACTTTTAGCTCTTTGGACTACTCACTTATCCATTTAAATATTGTGTATATATATGTAAAAATAGAAAAAAGACAACAAGAAAATAATATATATT
>JAOTQJ010000007.1:874814-910725 GCA_025642045.1 Solanum sejunctum
AATTAATATAATCTAATTTATCTTTAAAAATTATTTAATTTGATTTTTGAAAAGGAAAATATAAGTATATATATAAATAGATTAGCTCCTAACAAGCTATCAAATATATTAATACCCATGCAAAATTTAAATACTCCCATAACTCATCTTAAATTATTACCAAACAAAACAATAAAATAAAATTCCTCTACCAAACGGCCCCTTAAAAATTTAACGTTAAAACAATTTTAAAGGAAGATGACAAAAAGAATCTTCGAATTATGCTACTGGTGAATTTTGTTTAACTGTAAAATCGAAAAGCTTTCTTCTTCCTACATATAAATTCTCCATTTGCAGGCCATTTATTTTTTGAAGTTTGTAACTGAGCAATCGCTTTCTCTTGCTTTAAAGACAACAGCTACACTATAAAGCCCACATTAGTAGAGTTTTCAGCAAAGAGAAAGAAAGAAAGAGAATTCTTTTTCATTTATTCCTCTGAGATTCAAAACTACAGCCTGTATGTTAACTGTCCTGTCCCTCTGCTAAAGCTAGTAATGTTAGCTTTTCTTGGTTTTGGTGTTTGATTTTGATTCTTGTTACCGGAATTTGTCGGTTTTCGATTAGCTAAGTTTGATGAAAAATGGGATTTGCTGGAAAATTGATTTGTAGTTCTGGGTTGTTTTTGAGTTTACTAAAATGGGTTTTGCTTTAAATAGTGAAATTTGTTGAAATTTGGCTAATTCTGTGTTTTTGGAAATGGGTTTTGCTTAAACATAGCTGAATTTTATTAGGAATTCTGGGTTGTTTTTGAGTTATCTGAAATGGGGTTTTGCTTAAAATGTGAAATTTGATGAAATTCGAGCTAAATTTATTTTTTAATGTAATGGGTTTTGTTTAAAACTAGTGGTTTTTGATCTGGAATTCTTGTTTTTAGCTTTTGAGTTATCTAAAATGGTGTTTTTTTCCTGTTGTTTTTCTCTTTCAGCTGATACTTTGAAATTCGTGTAAAAAGATAGGAGGAGGACAGCAGCTATATATATATATATATTCTCTGCAAATCGCCGCTCGTGGCCATTAAAGATTAGACGGCTATAATTCTGAGATTTGGTGTTCTATGATTGGTGAACAGTTTATGTTAATCATTTTCACCTTTCCTTAATCCGCCATTTTCTCATTTATGTGCATTGGTTTTAACCTTTGGAGCAAGGTTCTATACAGAGAACTTTGAAGAAGAAAAGACTTGTTTTTGAGTTTGAAATATTATATGGTTTAGTAGTTGACCATTTTGGAGGGTGACATTATAGCCATAATCATCGGCAGGTCGGTGAATTTTGTTGGGATTATTCTGTTGGCTTTGGAGGAACTTAAGGTACAAAAAAAAAAAGTCTTTTTGTTTGATTCTTTAATGCAATTGTTTAGTGAGTTTGTTGTATGTACAAGGAAGGTTCTTGTTTGTATGGGGTTGGTGATTGGCGCTCTGTATGAAGACATTGTGTGTTAATATTTTAAAGTGGAATTGGCATATTTAGGATTGATTGGTTGTTTTTTATTTGTTTATAGAGAGTGAAACTCGGGAACTAGTGTGGGGTATTTAAAGAGTTTGTGTATGTGGTGAGAGGATAACTGAGGATTTTGATGAGGAGTTGTGATAATGAAAGCAATGCAAGTAGAGGATGTTTTCTTTGATTCTGCTGATTCTTTGATGTCGGAGGAACCAGGTTCGATGAAATATGATGTATGGTTGATGGAGCCAGATAGTGTGAAGAGACGACGAGAGAGTTTTTTCAGTGAAATGGGGTTTGTTGGATTTGACAACCTGCAGAGTGCAGCTAGTGATGAATCTGATTCAATGGGATTGAATAGGATTTCGGAAAGCAGTGAAGCAGTATGTAGTTCTGCTTCGCAGGATGAATTTATGTGTAATGAAAGGGAATCCAGTGGTAATGCAAATTCATTGACTGATGAATTAGATCAGACTTGGTTTGATGATTTGGTTGAAGTTCCAAGTGACTGTATTTCGCGTTCTCCTGATGGAGAACATACTCGTTTTGATGCTACTTCTGGGAATACAAAGAGTAAGGATAGTCACTTGAAAAATCAGAAAATGAAGATGTGGTGGAAACAATTTAGTCTGAAGATGAGGAAAAGTCAATATACTGATGTATCTAACAAGATGTTTGATGAAAAGCGGAAGGTAACGCCAATGGAAGTGCACTTGAACAAGAAAAAAGTGAACGAGTTCAGTGCAGTTTTTGGTGGACAAGAAATCAGTGCTCACAGTGGCCTTATTTGGACAATGAAGTTCAGCCCAGATGGGAAATATTTGGCTAGTGCTGGTGAAGATGGGGTTGTTCGGATATGGCTTGTCACAGTCGATTCGTCATGTGAATCACCCGACTTCAGTATCAGCAGTCAATGCGTCAAAGGCAAGGATGGGCATAAAAAGAAAAAGTCTTGTTACACACCTGTAATTGTTCCTGAGAAGGCATTCAAAATTGAGGAGTCGCCGCTGCATGAGTTTTATGGCCATACTGCTGGCATATTGGACCTTGCTTGGTCCTCATCTAACGTGAGTCGAATTTTAACTGCTTTTTGCATCACTTGTTTACTTGCCATGTATCTGATTCAAATTGTCCCGATCCTTTAATGCAGTGTGTTCTATCATCATCCAAAGATAAAACCGTTCGTCTATGGAAAGTTGGTTTGGATGAATGTCAAGGAGTTTTCCATCACAAGAACTATGGTACATATCTGAAGCTTTTATCTTCCATAACTGTTTACTAGATGTTTGGCTATTTCACTGTTTTATTGATGGCTATTCTTTTGAATGTTATCAGTGACATGCATCCAATTCAATCCTGTTAATGAGAACATTTTCATAAGTGGTTCCATAGATGGAAAAGTTCGTATTTGGGGAGTTCCAAGAAAGCGAGTTCTGGAATGGGCTGATGCACATGACATTGTGACTGCTGTAGCTTATCAACCAAACGGCAAGGTATGTGTTAATTTGTTTGATTTCAAATGGACTATGACGCTACTATCTCGACTCAAGAACCTGACTGATGCATATCTTTTGACTTATGAAACAGGGCTTTATAGTTGGTTGTATCTCTGGTACTTGCCGCTTCTATGAATTAAAGGGTGAGTAAATCTTCGCTCTGCAAAAAATTCACTTCTTTCGATATAGTACTTAATCGTGAGAAAGTTGGTAAATCTTTGTCTTCTCTTATCATGCAGAAAGTGTACTTTCCCTGAACACACAAGTACATCTTCATAGCAGGAAGAAATCCTCTGGTAGCCGAATCACGGGCATTCAGGTTCTACTCTTGAAACTCTTAACATATGCTTAATCGTTACTGTTAATCGTCTTTCTGACAGAAGGCGATTTCTTGCAGTTTTTCGAGAGTGACTCCCTAAGAGTTATGATAACATCAGAGGATTCTAAAATCTATGTTCTTGATGGGGTTGAGATTGTGCAAAAATATAAAGGTATAAGATTCTTTTTGATTCATAAATCCTTCCGAAAGGCCTGTGAATGATCATACATATCATTTTAGGTTGATTCTCATTCTGAATGCATGTTTGCTCTTATCTTGAATATAACAGGTCCCTCGAAATCAGGAAGCCATACATCTGCTTCATTTAGCTCAACCGGAAAACACATAATATCAGTCGGGGAGGACTCGCGTGTTTATCTCTGGAACAATGCTGAGATAAACATCCAAGCATCCAAACAAACAAAATCTATACGATCCTGTGAGCATTTCCTCTCGGAAGGCATTTCTGTTGCCATACCGTGGTCAGGGAAGGCAGACGATTTTGGCAGTTCCAACTTTGATCCACTAAGGGGTGAACACCAAGAAGTTTCTTCTAAGACTTGGGATTCAAAATGGTTTTCTGTAGGAAATTGGTTTTCTATGGATAAGTCATCTAGGGGCTCCGTGACATGGCCAGAAGAAATGCTTCTTCCACACGATACATCCTGTGCTGAAAACGATGAACACCTTTGTACTTCTAACGACGATCATCAATATCAGCAGCATCAACATAAAAAGAACCTTAACTACAGAACATTATCCCCAGCATGGGGCCTTGTCATTGTGACAGCTAGTTGGGATGGAAAGATTCGGACATTTCACAATTATGGATTGCCTGTACGCGTTTAAGGGTGATTTTGTTGTCACAACTCGGACGTGTACCCTCTCATCTTCCAAAATGTTGCCACATCTACGTCGGATCTTTAAGAAATGTAAAGTATTTGGAGGATCCAACATGAGTGTGGCTGCACCTTTTGGATGACTCGGGGAGCATAGCCTAGGAGAGCTCATCTGCAGATAAAAACTGCGATGAAAGTGAATTCGATGAATCTTTACAAGAGTAATATTTGTTTCCCTGTGAAGTTGTATAGTTGGTTGTTTCTTCCTCCTCTTCTGTTCTTTAAGCTAGAACATTGTGCTCAGATTAATTTTTTGACTGATCATATTGTAATTTGTATTCAATAGTGTAAAGATAGATTTTTTTTTATACTGAAGCAGATTCATATATCTACATTATTCTGGTTATGGGTCTTTGAGACGAGGAAACAAACTCTCTGGTTTGATCTAATTTGGACAGGTTATAATGAGTTAAACCCAACCCAACCCAACCCAAATTTACTTGGGTCAAAATGGGTTGGATCAAAACTTGTTGACTAACGTGTTATAGAGCGGGTCAAAATTCAATCAAATTCAGTTTTTACTACGTTTTACTTATTTTATTTATTTTTTTTCAATATTTTAATACTTGATCAAATTATATTTTTCTTCATTATGGCTATATAAAGCATATCATATTGAAAAAAAAGTGTTTTGGAAATATTTTAACAAGATTTCTCGAATTAATTCGGGGTTGCATATCAATCCAATTTTAAATGGGTTATTAATCCGCCCAAACTTCAATGGGTTGGGTCGGGTTAGGTGGATTGGACTTAATTTTGTTACCCCTACTCTCCGCCTCTATGAGACAATGGTAAGATATGCATACATTATATACTCCTCAGATCCCACTTATGGGATTCCACTGAGTATGTTGTATTGATTCAAAAAGGACTTCATATTCTATTTTATACTTTGTTAAAATCTTCTCAACTCAATAAGCTTTAATTTTTGACTTGGTAGAAGCTATAACTTTTTTCAGTCTGATATCTGCTGATAATCTTTCTATTTATGTTTCGTTCTTTTTTAGGTGTCACAGTTTTCTTTTTGAAATTCAATTGACAGAAACTGACTAATATTTTAAGATGCATTTTTCTATACAATTTAGAAAAATATTACGTCTAAATCCCATGCACATATTAGTTTTTAGTAAATTAAATTATAGGACAACTAGTTATATTTCTATTTCCTACTAGATATCTCTGCTCGTGCTAGCATGAACTCAATATCTGTTATTTTTTTGGTATCAATATATGTAATGTAGATAGAATTTAGAAAGTTAATTAAATTTTAATATACTGTTAATATTGAGAACTATAATACTATTTTTAAATATTTTTTAAGATATTTGTTACTCCTCTTATCCTAATTTTTGTGGCACTGTTAAAATTACAAAAGTCAAAGTTTTCTGAACAATTTATATATTTATTTAAAGATATTTTAAGTTGTCAATTTTAGTGATTTTATAACTTTTATTTATTTATTTTTAAAACATTTTAAGTTTTCAATCATCACAATTTATGATTTTTTATGCTCTTACGTAATATATTTTTTAAAACTACTTTTAATAATTAATTATTAAATATACATAATTTTCTAGTATTAAAACAAACAAATTAAGATGGAACAATCATCAAAAAATTATAGATACATCCTCAAGCTCCTCAAGCAGGTATGTCGACCTGCTAGCTGCTTGAGCAGCTAGAAAAGGAGAGATCATGATCCAAAGACAAATTTTTTCTCTGAAGATAATGTTGAACCCACACATAAAATGGGTAATAGTGCAAAAACAAATTTTATATCTGAAGATAATGTTGAATGCATGCATTTGGATGTAGATGATTTTCTTGATTTTCCAGAAGTTAAAATGATCACTGAAGGACCTTTTATAATTTAGATAATTTTCTTTTATGTTTGTTTGTGTTTGTCGATATATGTTGATATTTCTCGAGTTTTTATAAATATATCAAATATACAATGACTTTGTTTAATAAAAATGTTTACTTTATTTTGTTTTTTTGAAGAAAAGACGGATATGCCTCAAATTTTATTTAGCTCAATGATCAATCATGAGTACAACTCATGCTATTTTCAAAGATAAGAAATACTTTTGTTGCTTGCTTAAGAAAAGTAAATGTCACTACAATTTCTGGTAATTCAAAATTGATTGAAAGCTTTAGAAGAGCTATTATATTTCTGCCAAAGGGGACTAAGTTCATTATAGAAGATGCACTTTTCTCTTTTAAATCCCCAAGAAACTTGTTAAGTTTCAAAGATATCCGCCGATATGGATATCATGTCAAGACATTAAATGAAATGAATACCAAATATCTTTGTATAACAAAGAGTGTCTTAGGCCAAAAACATATTATGAAAAAATTACCAACCTTATCTTCTGACCTATATTATGCAAAAATTAGTACAATTGAAACATGTTCAATCGTAAACCAGAAGTTTACTTATCCGAAAACTTTTGTGCTGTGGCATGAGCGAGTAGGGCATACTAGATCAATAATGATGAGATGAATTTTTGAAAATTAAACTGGACATCCATTTAAGGAACCTTTGAAGATTCTTACTAATAATGAATTTTCCTGTGCTGTTTGTTATAAAGAAAAATTAATTGCCAGACCATCAACCTTGAAGGTTAGCATCGAATCTCCAAGATATTCGGAGCGTACACATAGGGACATATGTGTACCTATTCATCCACCTAGTGGGGTGTTTAGATAATTTATGGTCCTAATAGATGCATCTTCAAGATGGTTAGCCCACAGATTCTAGTACTATAGGGAGTTTCGGCGCAACTTTCTTGAAAAATCATACAAGTGGTCCATAACGAGCTTGGGAAAAGGTCCAGGTAGCTCAGCGGTGATGGGAGAGGCCTGGTAGGATTTTATGGGCCAAGGAACAGAAAATAAATAATTTTAGCAGTTTTCTGTGGGTATTAGCCCACGGATTTTGGCGCTGCAGGGGGCTTCGACATAATTTTTTCAAAAAATCATACGAGTGGGTCCGTAACGAGCCTAGGTAGAGGTAGGTAGCCCGACAGTAGTTGGGGAGGGCTGGTAGGATTTTATAGGCCGAGGAATAGGAAGCAGGCGATTTCGATAGTTTTTTGTAAGTATTAGACTATGGATTCTGGCGCTGCAAGTCGCAACTTTTCTCAAAAATCATATGAGTGGGTCCGCAATAAGCCTGGGAAGAGCTCCAGGTGGGTCAGGGTGGCGGGAGATGCCTGGTAGGATTTTATGGTCCAAGGAATAGAAAACGTGTGATTTCGACAGTTTTTTGTATAAGCTAGCCCAAAATTATGGTGCTGCAGGGGGCTCTGATGCAACTTTCCCCAAAAAATCATATGAGTGATTTCATAACGAGCCCGGGAAGAAGTCCAGTTGACCTTGTAGCGGCGGGGGAGGCCTAAAATTTTATGGGCCAAGGAACAGAAAATAAGCAATTTTGATAGTTTTTTGTGAGTATGAGCCACGGATGCTGGCGCTGTAGGGGGCTTCGACATAAGTTTCCCGAAAAATCATATAAGTGGGTTCGAAATAATCCCCGAAAGAGGCCTAGGTGGAGGGAAAGTCCTGGTAGAATTTTATGGGCCAAGCAAAAAGAAACAAACGACTTCAGCAGTTTTCTATGGATATTAGTCCGCGAATTCTGGCACTGCAAGGGGCTCTAATATAACTTTCCCGAATATTCATATGAGTGGTCTGCAACGAGCCTGAGAAGAGGCTTAGGTGGCCCCGCGATGGCGGGGAGAGGTCTGGTAGGATTTTATGGACCAATGAACAGGAAATATGCGATTTTGGAAATTTTCTATGGGTGTTATACCACGGATTTTAGCTCTGCAGGCAACTCCGATGCAACTTTCTATAATGAGCCTGGGGAGAGGCCCAAGTGGCCCAGTGACGGTACGAGAGACCTGGTAGTATTTTATGGGCCAAGGAACATGAAACAAATAATTTTAGCAACTTTTTATGGGTGTTAGCCCATGAATTATGGTGTTGCAGGGGGCTATGCTACAACCTTTCCAAAGAATCATATGAGTGGGTTCGCAACGAGCCCGAGAAGAGGCCCAGGTGGCCTGGCTGTAACGGGGAAGGCCTGATAGGATATTATGGGCCAAGGTACAAGAAATAAGCAATTTTTATAGTTTTCTGTGGGTGTTAGCCCACTAATTCTAGCGATGCAGGGGGCTACGGTGCAACTTTGCTGAAAACTCATATGAGTAGGTCCGTAACGAGACTAGGAAGAGACCCAGGTGGCCCGACGAGGTCGGGGAGTCCTGATAGAATTTATGGGCCAAGAAATAGGAAACAAATAATTTTGACAGTTTTCTATGGGTGTTAGGCCAGGGATCTGGCGCTGTAGGGGGCTCCGACGCAATATTTCTAAAAAGTCATACGTGTGGGTCTGCAATAAGCTCAGGAAGAAGACTAGGTGGCTCGGCAGTCACGGGAGAGGCTTGATAGTATTTTATGGGCCAAGGAACAGAAAACAAATAATTTTGACATTATTTTGTAGGTGTTAGCCCATAAATTTTGGTGCTGCAGCGATCTCTACTGAAACTTTCTCGAAAAATCATATGAGTGGATCTGTAAGTATCCCGGGAAGAGGTCCTGGTGGACTAGTGGTGGCGTAGAAGGCCTGATATATGGACCAAGAAACACGAAATGAATGATTTTGACAGCTTTTTGTAGCTGTTAGCCCACGGATTCTAGCGCTGCAGTGGGCTCTAGTGCAACTTTCTTGAAATATCATACGAGTTGATCTACAACGATCTTGAAAAGAGGTCGAGGTGGTCGGCGACGATAGGGGAGGCCTGGTAGTATTTTATGTGCCAATAAATAGGAAATAGATAATTTTGATAATTTTTTATTAGTGTTAGCCGATGGATTTTAGCGCTGCAGGGGGCTCGGTTGCAACTTTTTCGAAAAATCATATGAGTGGGTCCGCAATGAGCCCGGGAGGAGGCCAGGTGGCCCGGCATAGCGGAGAAAGGATTTTATGGGATAAGGAACAAGAAATAAGCAATTTTGACAATTTTTTGTGGGTGTTAGCCCACGAATTCTGGTGCTACTGGAGGGCTCCGACGTGACTCTCTTGAAAAATCCTACGAGTGGATCTGCAACGAGTCCAAGAAGAGGCCTAAGTGGCTCAGTGGTGCGGGGGAGGTATGGTAGGTATTTTATGTGCCAAGGAACAGGAAACGAGTGATTTCGACAGTTTTTTATGGGTGCTAGCCCACTAATTCTAGCGCTGTAGGGGGCTCCACCATAATATTTTCAAAAAATCATACGAGTGGATCCACAACGAGTTTAGAAAACGATCGAGGTGGCCCGAAGGCGGCGGTGAAGGTCTGGTATGATTTTATGGGCCAAGAAACAAAAAATATGTGGTTTTAACAACTTTTTGTAGGTGTTAGCCGATGAATTCTAGCATTGCAGTGAGATCTGGAGTAACTTTCATGAAAAATTATACGAGTGGGTCTGCAACGATCCTGGGAAGAGGCCTACGTTGCCCGACGACTGCAGAAGAGGCCTAGTAGTATTTTATGGGCCAAGAAATAGGAAGAGGATGATTTCAACAATTTTTTGTTAGTGTTAACCCATGTATTTTGGAATTGCAGTGGGCTCCAACTTAACTTTCCTCAAAAACATCATCCGAGTGGGTCTGCAACAAGCCCGGGAGGAGGCCTAGATGGCCCGGCTATGGCGGGGGAGGCCTGGAAGGATTTTATGGCCAAGGAACAGAAAACAAGTGATTTCGATAATTTTTTATGGGTGTTAGCCCACGGATTTTAGTGCTACAGGGGGCTCTAGCACGAATTTCTTGAAAAATCATACGAGTGGATCTACAACGAGCCTAGAAAGAGACCCAAGTGGCCCGACAGCGGCAGGGGAGACCTGGTAGGAAGTTATGTGCTAAGGAACAGTAAATAGATAATTTTGGTAGTTTTCTGTGGGTTTTAGCCCGTAAATTCTGGCTCTGTAGGGAGCTCCAGCGTAACATTATCAAAAAATTATACGAGTGGATTTGCAATGAGTTCAGAAAAAGGCCGAGGTGGACTTGAGGTAGCGGGGGAGGCTTGGTAAGATTTTATGAGCCAAGAAACAAGAAACATGCAATTTTGATAGCTTTTTGTAGGTGTTAGCCCACAGATTCTAGTTTTGCAATGGGCTCCGACGCAACTTTCTAAAATAATCATATGAGTGGGTCCGCAAACAATCTCGGGAAGAGGCTTAGTGGCCCGGCGACGGCAGGGGAGGCCTAGTAGTATTTTATGGGCCAAGTAATAAAAAATAAATGATTTCAATAATTTTTTGTGGGTGTTAGCCCACAAATTATGGCACTCTAATGGGCTCTGGTGAAATTTTCTCGAAAAATCATACGAGTGGGTTTGCAACAAGCCTGAGAAGAGGCCCTCATAGCCAGGCGGTGGCAAGAGAGGTGGGGTAGGATTTTATTGGCCTAGAATAAGAAACAGGCGATTGCGGTAGTTTTTTGTGGGTATTAGCCCACGAATTTTGATGCTATATTAGGCTGCGACACAGCTTTGCTAAAAAAGCATACGAGTGAGTCCAAAATGAGCTCGGGAAGAGGCCCAGGTGACCCGCGACAGTGAGGTAGGCCTTGTAGAATTTTATGGGCCAAAGAATAAAAAACAGACAATTTTGATAATTTTCTATGGGTGTTAACCCACAAATTCTGGTGCTGCAGGGGGCTCCAACGCAACTATCACAAAAAATCATAAAAGTTGGTCGGCAACAAGACCGGGAAGAGGACCAGGTGGCCCGGTGGTAGCGGGGGAGGCCTGGTAGAATTTCATTGGCCAAGGAACAAGAAATAGGCGATTGTGACAGTTTTCAGTGGGTGTTAGCCCACGAATTCTGCACTATAATGGGTTGCGGCGCGAGTTTCCCAAAAAATATATGAGTGGGTTCAAAATGAGCCTGGGAAGAGGCCTCGGTGACACAGCGACGTCGAGGGAGCCTCGTAGAATTTTAAAGAAACAAAAAAAGTAATTTCAGTAACTTTCTATAGGAGTTAGCCCACATATTCTGGCGTTGTAAGGGGCTCCGTCAAAATTATTCAAAAAAATCATATGAGTTAGTGCGCAATGAGACTGGGAAGAGGCCCAGGTGGCCCGGTAGTAGCAGGGGAGGCCTGATAGGATTTTATTGGCCAAGGAATAGAAAATAAGTAATTTTGACAGTTTTTTGTAGGTGTTAGCCCATGATTCTGGTGCTGCAGGAGATCCGGAACAACTTTCCTAAAAGATCATACAAACCGGTCCACAAAGAGCTCAAGAAGAGGTATAAGTGGCCTAGCATCAGTGAAGAGGCCTAGTAGAATTTTATGGGTCAATGAACAGGAAACATGCGATTATGACCATTTTCTATGGGTGTTAGCCCACGAATTTTGGCGCTGTAGGGGGATCCAACGCAACTTTTCCAAAAAGTATATGCATGGGTCCATAATGATCTCAAAAAGTGGCCAAGGTGGCCCATCGGTTGTAGAGGAGGCCTGGTAGGATTTTATGGGTCAAAAAATTAGAAATAATCGATCTCGACAGTGTTTTATGGGTGTTAGTCCACGAATTCTGGCGTTGTAGGGGGCTCTAGCGCAACTTTCCCTAAAGATCATACGAGTGGGTCTACAACAAGCCCAGAAAGAGGTCCAGGTGGCCCGACAGTGGCGGGGGAGGCCTGGTAGTATTTTAGGGGCCAAGGAATAAGAAACAGATAATTTCGGCGACTAGCCTATGAATTTTGGCGCAATAGGGGGCTCTGATGCAACTTTCCCAAAAAATTATATGAGTAGGTCCTTAATGAGCCAGGCCCAGGTGGCCGGGCGATGACGAGGGAGGCCTGGTAGGATTTTATGTGTCAAAGAACAGGAAACATGCGATTTTGACAATCTTCTGTGGGTAGCCCGCAGATTCTGGCGCTGTGGGGGGCTCCGGCACAACTTTCCCAAATAGTAATACGAGTGGGTCAACTATGAGCCCAGAAAGAGACCTAGGTGGTCGAGCGACAACGAGGGAGGCCTTGTAGGATTTTATGGGCCAAGAAACAACAAACAAGAAATTTTGGCAGTTTTCTATGGGTGTTAGAACACGAATTCTGGCGCTTCAGGGGGCTCTGGCACAACTTTCCATAAAAAGCATATGAGTAGGTCCACACCGCTCTGGGGAATAGCCCCAGGTGGACAAACGGCAACGGGAGAGGTCTGGTAAGATTTTATAGGCCAAAGAACAAGAACCAGGTGATTTCGACAGCTTTTATAGGATTTAGCCCACGGATTCTGGCGCTGCAAGGGGTTTCGTCGGAACTTTCTCGAAGAATCATACGACTGCGTCCACAACGAGCCCTGAAGAGGCATAAATGGAACGGCGATAATGGGGGAGGCCTAGTAGGATTTTATAGGTCAAAGAACAGCAAACAGGCAATTTCAGTTGTTTTTTCTATGGGTGTTAGACCACGATAGGTGGCACTGCAGGGGGCTCACATGCAACTTTCCTAGAAACCATACGAGTGGGTCTGCAACGAGCCAAGGAAGAGGCCTGGGTGTCCCAACGACGACGAGGGAGGCCTAGTAGGATTTTATGGGCCAAGGAACAGGAATCAAATGATTTTGATAGTTTTCTGCGAGTGTTAGCCCACGAATTCTGGCTTACTGGGGGTTCCAGTAGAGCTTTCTTAAAAAATCACAGAAGTGGGTCCGTAATGAGCTGGGAAGAGGCCCAAGTGGCCCGATAGCGACGGGGAAGGCCTGGTAGGATTTTATGGGCGAAGAAACAAGAAACATTTGATTTTGTTGTGGGTGTTAGCCCACGGATTCTAGCGCTGCAGGCGGCACCAACACAACTTTATTGAAAAATCATTTGAGTTGGTCTGTAACAAGCTCGAGAAGAGCCTAGGTGGCCCGGAGGCAGCGAGGGAGTCCTGGTAGAATTTTATTGGCCAAGGAACAGGAGGAAATAGGTGATTTTGATAATTTTTTATGGGTGTTAGCCCACAAATTCTAGCATTGCATAAGGCTCTAGCATAACTTTCCCAAAAAATCATATGAATAGGTCTACAACGAGTCGGGGAAGAGGCCTAGGTGGCGACGGGGGAAGCTTAATAGGATTTTATGCCAAGAAATGAGAAACAGGAAATTTCGATAATTTTTATACGTGTTACCCCATGAATTCTGGAGCTATAGTGGGCTTTGGCGTAACTTTTCCAAAAAATCATACTTATGGGTCTGTAACGATCCCGGGAAGAGAACCAGGTGGCTTGGGGGTGACGGAGGAGGCCTGGTAGGATTTTAGGGGCCAAGGAACAAGAAACAAGCAATTTTGGTAGTTTTCTATGAGTGTTAGCCCATAAATTCTGGCGTTGCAGGGGGCACCATCATAAAATTCTTGAGAAATTATATGGGTGGGTCCATAACAAGCTCGGGAAGATGCCCAAGTGGCCCGGCTGCGGTGGGGGAGGCCTTGTAAGATTTTGTGAACTATAGAACAGTAAATAAGCGATTTTGATAATTTTCTGTGGATATTAGCACACGAATTTGGTGCTTCAGGGGGGCTCTAGTGCAACTTTCTAAAACAATCATAGGAATGGCTCCGCAATGAGCCTAGGAAGAGGCCTAGGTGGACCAACGGTGGTGGAGGAGGCCTGATAGAATTTTATGGGCCAAGGAACAAGAATCTGACAATTTAGGCAGTTTTTTATTGGTTTTAACCTATGGATTCTAGCGCTGCGAGGGGTCTCTGCGATACTTTCCCAAAAAATCATATGAGTTGGTCCACAATGAGCTGGGGTAAAGCCCAAGTGGCCCAACAGTGATGAGGGAGGCCTGGTAGGATTTTATGGGCCAAGGAACAAAAAATATTCAATTTCGACAGTAATCTGTGGGTGTTAGCCCACATATTCTAGCGCTGCAAGGGGCTCCGATGTAACTTTCCCCAAAAGTATATGAGTGGGTCCACAATGAGCTTAGAAATAAGCCCAGGTGGCCCGCGATAACTAGGGAGGCTTGATAGAACTTTATAGGCCAAGGAACAGGAAACATGCGATTTTAATAATTTTTTGTAGGTGTTCGCCACATATTCTGGCACTGTAGGGGGCTCCAATTTAACTTTACATATATATCATATAAGTGGATCCGCAATGAGCCTGGAAGAGGCACAGGTGGCCCGCGGTGGCGGGGGAGGCCTGGTAGGATTTTAGGGTCCAAAGAATAGGAAACAGGCGATTTCGGTAGCTTATGGGGGTGTTCGCCCACGGATTCTGGCGTTGCAAGGAGCTCTGACATAACTTTTCCAAAATATCATATGAGTGATAACTTTTCCAAAATATCATATGAGTGGGTCTGCAACAAGCCCAAGAAGAAACGCACAGGTGGCCCGAAGATGGCGGGAGAGGCCATGTAGGATTTTATGAGACAAAGAACAGGAAACAGGCGATTTCAGTAGTTTTCTGTGGGTGTTAGCCCATGAATTCTGGAATTGCAAGGGACTCTGGCAACTTTCCTAAAAAATCATATAAATAGGTCTGCAACGAGCCCAAGAGGAGGCCTAAGTGGCCCGACGATAGCGGGGGAGGCTTGTTAGGATTTTATGGGCCAGGAAATTAGAAATAAACAATTTCAGCAATTTTCTATGAGAGTTATTCCATGAATTCTAGCGATGTATGGGGCTCTGAAGCAACTTTCTAAAAGATAATACGAGTGAGTTTACAACGAGCTCGGTAAGAGGACTAGGTGGCTGACGATGACGGTGGAGGCCTAATTGGATTTTATTGGCCAAGAAATAGGAAACAGGTGATTTGGTAGTTTTCTGTGGATGTTAGCCCACAGATTCTGGCACTGCAGAGGGCTCCAATGCAACTTTTCTGAAAAATCATATGAGTGGGTCTACAATGAGCCTAAAAAGAGGCTCAGATGGCCCGATAGCTGCAGGAGGGCCTGGTAGGATTTTATGGGCCTAAGAATAGGAAATAAAAGATTTTGAAAGTTTTCTATGGGTTCTAGCCCATGGATTTTGGCGCTGCAGGGGCTCCGATCAAACTTTCTTAAAAAAATCATACTAGTGGGTCCGTAATGAGCTCAAAAAAGAGGCCTATGTGGCCCGGAGGCGGCGGGGGAGGTTTGGTAGGATTTTACGGGCCAAGGAACAGGAAATAAATGATTTTGGCAATTTTCTATGGGTGTTAGACCATGAATTTTAGTGCTGCAGGTAGCTCTGGCACAACTTTCCCAAAAAATCATACAAGTGGGTCCGTAATGAACCCGAGAAGAGGCCCAGTGGCCCGGCGACAGCGGGGGAGACCTAGTAGAATTATATGGGCCAAGGAACATAAAACAGGCAATTTGGGTAGTTTTCTGTGGGTGTTAGCCTATGGATTCTGGACCTACAGGGGGTTACAACATGACTTTCCTAAAAATCATATGAGTGAATCCTCAACGAGATCGGGAAGAGGCCCAAGTGGCCTGGCGGTGACGGGGGAGGCCTGGTTGGATTTTATGGGCCAAGGAATAGGAAATATGTGATTTGGGCAGTTTTCTGTGGGTGTTAGCTCACGAATTCTAGTGTTGCAGAGGGCTCTAGTATAACTTTTCCAAAAAATCATATGAGTGGTTCTGCAATGAGCCCAGGTGGCCCGGTAGTGGCGAGGGAGGCTTGGAAGGATGTTTTGGACCAAGGAACAGGAAACAAGCGATTTTGACAGTTTTCTGTGGAAGTTAGCCCACAGATTCTGGCGTTGCAGGTGGCTCTAATGTAACTTTCTTGAAAAATCATACAAATAGGTCCGCGACAAGCTTGGAAAGAGGCCTAGGTAGCCTGACAGCAGTTGGGGAGGTCTGGTGGGATTTTTTGGGCCAACGAATAGGAAACAAGCAATTTTGGTAGTTTTTTGTGAGTGTTAGACCACAAATTCTGGTGCTGTCAGGGGCCTCGATGTAACTTTCTCAAAAAATCATACGGTTGTATCTGCAATGAGCCTGAGTTGCATATGCGTCTTTTATCATCTCGCAACTTATCGTTTGCAAAGTTATTGACTCAAATAATAATATTAAGGGCTCAATTACCAAATTATCTAATTAAATTTATTCGTCTAGATAATACTAGAGAATTTACATCTCATGCTTTTGATGATTATTGTTTATCAATTGGGATAAAAATTGAACATCTGGTAGCTCATATTTATACTCAAAATGGCCTTGCAGAGTCATTTATTAAGAACCTACAATTGATAACAAGACCACTACTTATGAAAATGAATTTACCCACTACTATTTAGGGTCATGCTATCCTACATGCAACAGTACTTATACGTCTCAGACGAACCAACTACAATAAATGCTCTTCGTTATAATTAGTGTTTGGTCATGAGCCTAATATCGCTCACCTACGAATCTTTGGTTGTGCAGTATACGTGCCTGCAGCACCACCACAACGTACTAAGATGGGTCCAAAGTTAGAAATATATGTTGGGTTTGATTCACCCTCTATTATTCGCTATCTTGAACCGTTGACTGGAGACTTGTTCACTGCTCGATTTGCAGATTATCGGTTTGATGAAATAATTTTCCCACAATTAGGGGGAAGAAAGGACCCACAAAAGGAAAATTGCATGAAAAGTCTCATCACTATCTCATTTTGATCCGTGTACACGCATATGTGAACAAGACGTCCAAAAGATCATCCACTTACAGAAAATAGCGAATTAAATGTCAGAAGCATTTACTGATTTGTAACGAATAACTAAATTACATATCCCTATAATAAATGTGCCTATCTGTATTGACGTCCCAAAAGGACCATTTACTAATGTCATAGTTTCTGAATCACAAACATGTCTGAAGTGTGGTAGGCCATTGGGTTCAAAGGATAAAAAATTCTAGGAAAAGAAGCATGAAAATGATAAAATTGACACTATAATAGGACCTTATGAAAAAGTCCAAGATCTGATTAATCCTAATATTCTCTGAAGAAATCAGTGAACCCGAGACTCAAATGAATGAAGAACTTTCAATAAGTTCTGCGGATAACGGGATAAATTTAAATCGATCAAAAGTTACAGTGAATAATGCTTTTGCGTATAATGTTATACTTGACCTCATATAGGACTAAGAGGATCTTGACCTAAATCAGTCGAAGAATGTCGATGAAGATGTGATTAGCCAAAATGGAAAAAAGCAATTCAATCAGAATTGAATTCACTCTCTAAGCGTGAGGTATTTGGACTTGTAGTCCAAACCCCTGATGGTGTAGAACCAACTTGCTATAAATGGGTTTTTGTTCGAAAGCAAAATAAGATAAATAAAATTATAAGATACAAGGCACGCCTTGTTATATAAGGATTCTCTCAGAAGCTCAGTGTTAACTATGAGGAAACATATTCCCCTATTATGGATGCAATAACTTTTTTATACCTCATCAGTTTAGTTGTACATAAAAATCTTGAGATACATCTAATGGATGTAGTTACAACCGACCTTTATGATTCAGTTGATAATGAAATTTACATAAGAATTTCAGAAGGATTGAAATTGCCTGATGCATATAATTCTAAATCTCGGGAGATGTTCTCAGTCAGATTACAAAGGTTATTGTATGGTCTGAAACAATCAGGACATAAGTGGTATAATTGTCTTAGTGGACACTTGATTTATGAAGGTTATCAAAATGATGTTATTTGCCCTTGTTTTTTTATTAAGAAGACAAAATCAGGATAAGTTATACTCGTCGTCTACGTTGATGACATAAACCTCATTGGAACCCTTGAAGAGATCCAAAAGGTAATTAAGTAGCTAAAGAAAGAGTTTTAGATGAAAGGCCTTGGAAAGACAAGACTTTGTCTTGGTTTGCAAATTGAACATTTAGCCAATGGGGTCTTTATCCATCAATCTGCCTATACTAAGAAAATTTTAAAACTATTTTATATGGACAAAGCATATCCATTAAGTACTCCAATGATCGTTCAATCACTTTAAGTGAATAAAGATCCATTTAGACCTCCAGAAAAGAATGAAGATCTCCTTGATCCTCAAGTACCATATCTAAGTGTTATTGGTGCACTTATGTCTTGCCAATACAAGTAGACTTGATATAACATTTTCTGTTAACTTGCTGACAAGGTATAGTTCTTCCCTAATGCGAAGATATTGAAATGGTGTCAAGCACATTTTGCGATATCTAAGGGCCACCACTGATATGGATCTGTTTTATACTAACAAAGGTTGTACAAATGTTATTAGTTAAGCAAATGTAGGTTATTTATCAAACCCACATAAAGTTTGATCTCAAACAGGATATCTATTCATATATGGGGAGACTGCTATATCATAGTGATCTATAAAGCAGTCCATTATTGTCACTTCTTTAAATCATGCTGAGATAACAACAATACATGAAGCAAGTAGGGAATATGTATGGTTGAGATCAATAATTCAGTGTATCAAAGAGAGGTGTGACCTAGAGAATGATATTAAAGTACCCACTGTTATATTTGAAAACAATGTTGCATGCATAATTCAGTTAAAAGGACGTTTCATAAAAAGAGATAGGACGAAACACATCTCACCAAAAGTAGTCTTTGCACATGATCTCCAGAAAAACGGTGATATTGATATACAACAAATATGTTCAAATGATAACACAATAGATTTGTTCACCAAATCTTTATCAGCCTCAACTTTTGAGAAGATGGTACAGAAGATTGAAATATGAAGACTCCACGCTTGGATCAAGGTCTTCAACAAAGGGGGTAGAATATGCGTTGTACTCTTTTTTTTCTTAACTAAAATTTTATCCCATTGAGTTTTCCTGATAAAGTTTTTAATGAAACAACTAATGATGCATATTAAAGTCATCTATAATCTTTCTTTTACATGAACAATTAGGTGGAAGTGTTGTGGGGTGAATTGCTACATGGAAAAACAATAAAGTAGTCAAAAACATTATTTTTGTGGGTCCCACATCATTATGGGATGGCACTTTCTCTAGCTATAAATATAGCTCTGCAACACAAATGAAAAATATAACGAAGCAATATTTTATATTCCCACTTTTTCTCTTCTTCCTTAGTTTTCCAGCTTTTACTTCTCCTTAAATTTGTTGTAATTCATTTAGATTTGTTTTATACACTTATTATATTTTCCACATAGAAAAGAAAACCTCATCATGCTATAACCGAAACAAGAAAGAGAAAATGGTGCTAGCAACAATACATTTCATACATAAATATAGGGTAATTTACAAAAATCTTACTAGTTTAGGAGTTTAATTACTAGGATATACTCTAATTTGCAATATGACGAATCTTCCAAATCTTGGTGTGTCCAAATATGTTCAAATAAAAATATCTTAGGATGCGTACGGTCAAAATTAGGTGAATTTATTATAGATACATTGTATCTAAGTAAATTTCACACGTACCTAGGTGTATCTTCCTCAATATATGATACAAAACTCTTAATTAGTGGTAATATACATAATTATTTTGAAAGTATAGATAGAGTTAGTATATATGATATGAATATATGTCAAAGAAAATAGTAAATAACTCATGAAATCATTCGATCTATTCAAATTTGGGTTGATTATTAACCTTCTCATTTATTAGTTCAAACTCTTCAAAGTTTGAGTTGATATCTAATCCAAATTAATCTATTCAAAATGTTTTCAAAATATTAATGCTAAATCTATTAGTGGTTTAAAAATTATTTTCTGCAATAAGATATGGTCAATAAACCTTGTTGGTATGTGGTGCTTTTCTCCAGTTAGACATCATACTTGCTTGATTTCATTTTATTTTTATTCGTATCAAAAAAACCATTTTAATAACTCCAAAATAAATCAAATCAAATTGGTCTAGTTTGATTTGAAAAATGATGCACAATTTTTTAAAATTAAATATCAAATAATCGATCGATCATCCCTAATTACTATTTTAACTTTGAACTATTGAAGTTAAAATCACTTGATCTTTAAACTAAGTATTAACCACACTAAATTGACCTAATATATCAAAAAGCAAATAGAAAATACCACTTCGATGAAGAGTTCATAATGTGCATCTCTTTTGAGAATAAACTATGTTATCATAATTTTTGATCTTTTTACGTGTATATATATTAGTCACAAGAGTCCAAGTTGGATATTTTTTTTGGTCTCAATAAATGTGATGTTGATAAATTTTTTATACATATATTTTTAATTTTTATTTTATTAGTTATTGCAACTAATAATATCTTTTATGTTATTTTTAAATACTATATGTCACTTATTTTATTTTAATTCATGTTGCACATATTTAATTTTAAAAGTCAATGAAATTTTATTTATTTTCTAAATATGTTAAATCATTAATAGATGAAGCAGCTACAAAATGATTTATTAAAGGTAATATTATAACATTAAGCAATTGAAACAAACATGTCAATCAACAATTGTTTTTAAGAAAAAATAATTTATTATGAATAATATTGTAAATATATAGTTAAAACAATTGGAGAAATGGTTAATAGAAATGACATAGTAAAATCAAGCAACTGAATCAAACACGCTAATGACCAACTGTCTTAAGAAAAAAAATAATTTAGGATGAATTGAATAAATTCATAGTTAAAATACCTGAAGAAATAATTAATAAAAATGATGTGGTATACTCAAGCAACTGAAGCCAACACGTCAATCTGTAGTTGTCTACTTAAGGGGTAATACTGCAGATTGAATTGACACTTAAAACATCTAAAGAAATAATTAATAAAAATAATAAAATAAAATTAAGCAACTAAAACAGATACATCAATCGACAATTATCTGCTTAAAATAACTAAAGCAAACATATCAACCGCTTATATATAAGTAAAATAAAATATAGATAATAGAAATAGATATATAACCAATTAAAGGACTACTTTTAAAATGATTCACAGAGTTGAAATGATAAAAAGTCAAAGAAGGTAAAAAGTCAACGAATGAAAAGTCAAAGATGTGTTGCTTAAACAAAACGTGTTTTTCAATGTGGAAAAATATATATGCATAACGGTGGACCACAAATTACATACTTTGACTATTACAGGGTGTCTTAACCTTCGTCAATACCACTATTTATGCTCAATTGATAAAATCGTAAAGAAAAGGATGTAATTGATAATTCAAATTAAGTATAAAAAAATAGATAACGATATACTATGGGAGGTGTGAGTAAAGATGAGATGGTGTTAAAAGGAGTTAGGAGGATACAATCTATTTGGATAATACTATGGATAATACTAGTAAAAGCAGCATTTTTCCTATTTTTACTGGAATTTTTTTTAACAAATCATTATTTTATCATATATAAATTTAGTAATAATTAAGAGTTGGAACTATAAAGTGTGAGACACTCTTCTTATTAATTAATGACTTGATTATGATGTTTAAATGCTTCATAGACCTTATTGAGGACACAAAATCTCATGGTTGGTTTGAAAATACTTTATTGATAATTATTGTCACTAGTTTTTATTGAGAAAAGTTTCATTCGTATGAGCTAATGTTATAATATTACCTTTAAGAATTATTTGCTTCAACTGCTTAGATAAAATAGTTAGAAAAATTATCAGAGGATTAAATCAGAAATAATTCTTCTGCTCCATAAAAATAAAAGTTCAGTTATGTATATATTTTATATTTTTCTGATTCTACTTGCAATATTATACTGAATTATTATTGTTGTTCTTTTGTTGGCATTTTGCTCAATTTAAAGATTCTAATGATGTTTTTAAAAACTTGCAACTTATTAAAGTTGTGTTGTTCTTGTAATCAGACTAGGCCCATTACTTATTAATTCAATCATTTCATGATGTCATAGTAACTCTATAAATGAACTTTTGTAATCTTTTGTGTTGTCTATGTTGATATGTTTTGATGATGGCCATGTTGAATTGTAAAGCTTCTTTCTTCCATTGATCTTTTCTCAAGGGAGTTTTAAATTCATTAAAATCACATTCATATCTTTTATTAGTATTAATTGATATTTTTAAAATGAATGTCTTTTAAAATAACCTCTTTATATTTATAAGATAGTGATAAAATTTGTATATATTTTATTTTTCTTAAATTTTATTTGTGAGATTCCACTTATATGATATTATTATTTTCATCAGACATATATCCATCTAGGCCATCTCAAGACTTTAGGACCCTCACAATTCTGAATTCACCTTTTTCTGCCCCACCTTTCCCTCGTCATTCTAATGATATTTTTCCAAGGCAAGTTTCACAAGTGTTCCCTTTTCGAGTCCCTATTGCACTCTCCCTATACTCCATCTCTTAGTGACCTAGTGCCATCTCTAAGGTTAATTTGTCACAAAATCGTACTAGGGGTTTGATCTGACCCTATTGAGTTATTTCAAGGCTTTTGAGCCTCACAATTTGTTTATCGTACTTTAACTCTAAAGGCATCTCATCGATTGAGATATCAACTTATCCTTATATGATTCATAACTTTTCCCTCTCATTCCGATATGAAATATGTCTAAAATATGCTTTACGAACTAAATCCTTTTCAAGTTCAATCTCCAAACATGTCGAGAATTAATGTTAAAAGAATCTCAAAATTATCTTCCTACAAAAATTAATACTATTAACTATACCTAAATATCAAATAAGCGACATCAATTATTTGAATATTTATTTATGGGTCATATCATTCTAACATTCTCATCTCATAACAATGTTATACAACAACAATAAAATAGTCTAAGAAAGTAGAACATATACAGATCTTACCACGATCTTACCACGATCTGAGGTAGAGAGACTCACATGAATGTTATACATAATAAAAATTAAAGAATTTACTAGAACATGAAAAAGAAAAGGAGGCATGACATGTAACAAAAATAATAATTGTAACCAAGAAAAAGCTTTTATATTTGTTAAACCAACTAAGGTCCCAATAGAAAACTACAATGTGAACATAAAAAAGGAAATTCAACTATGATACAATTGTCATTGAATCCCACTAATTGTGGCATTAATACATTATTGTACAAACAACAATGTTTAATGAGAAAATTAAAAGTTAATCTCTTCATAATACATTGATTTTACTTAAACCTAGTAAAAAGGTAAAAGCAAAAAATATAAGTAAAAATTGAAAAATAAAATTATAAAAAAAAGTCTACCTAAAAGTCAAAGAACGGGTGGAATAGATCAGAAGCAGACGGAGACGGCGAAATTAACGGAGCTGAAAATAACGTTGACGGACTTGGACTTAACATCATCATAAATGGATCCGTCGGAAACGGCGAAAATAATCCCGGCGGCGATACTGATGGTAAGGTCGCCGGCGCCGGGGACAAAATCCCCGGGATCTGACACATTTCTACGCTTGAATTTCCGATGATATCCAAAATATCCGTCGATTCGAAGGTTCCCATCGCAGTAGCAGCAGCTGGAGGAGCAGCGGCAGATGGACTACTCGCTTTTTCCATAGAAGCTAACTTCGCCGCCGGCGATAAATTCCCATCACCGGAACTGAAACCGGGACCCGACCCGGACGTCGATGTTTCCATCGAAGAAGAAGAAGTAGATCCAGTAAGTCTTTGTACAACACTCATAAAGTCACTAACCGTCGTGTGATACACTTTCGGTGAGACGGCGTAGATTATCACCGTTTGGGGGTTTTGGTTCGTCGCTGCCGCCGCTGCCGACGGAGATACGGCGGTGGTATGTGGCGGAGGATGCGGCGGAGGAGCAACCGGAGGTTTCTTGATCTTGTAGGAATCTTTATTGACTTTAAGAGGAGTTGGACGAGGACCTTGCAGTTCTCGTCTGGTCGGAGATGGCCTTCCGTCGGAGGCGCCGGCGAAAAGCTCCGGTGGTGGAAAATCCATTAGAGGAGGGGAAAATTATTATTTGTGGATATTTTAAAATGATATATGAGTGGTAATAGGGAATAACCTACTAAACGGGGAAAAGTGTTAAGTACTTTGGAACATGAATGGAAAGAGCAAAGGAAAAGAACTTTGAATATTCCATTTCTATCAACATGTTCTTAAAGAAAAATACAAAAAAATACTAATATCATTTCTAAAATAAAAAATAATTTTGAGTGCTCAACAACTTGGCATATATTGATATTTTAGAAATGATATTAGTATTTTTTTGTATCAATTTGACATGTGATAATTACTATATGCATGGTTAGATTGGAATAAACTTGTAAGGAGCAAGTGCTCAAAAATATATAAAATAATTTGTATAAATAAATAGTACTTAATAGATGTAATAGTAATATATTTCATGTAATTACATAAGTAAAATTTACAGGGGTAGAAAGTATTTATATTTTATTTGCTTTGGTGGATGACATTTTTATTAAATTAAGGTGACAAGCTTACTTTCATAAATTCTTAAATGAAAAAGGAGATAGAGATATTGATCTGGGTAAGTTGGCATATTCCGAAAACTATCGTGATTTTGGTTATTGCAGGCGGTTCAGAGTTGAGGAGGTAAGACGGTCTATTAGTAGAATGAAGAAGGGGAGGGTGACACTTTTATTAAATTAAGGTGACAAGTTTACTTTCATAAATTCTTAAATGAAAAAAGAGATAGAGATATTGATCTGGGTAAGTTGGCATATTCCGAAAACTATCGTGATTTTGGTTATTGCAGGCGGTTTAGAGTTGAGGAGGTAAGACGGTCTATTAGTAGAATGAAGAAGGGGAGGGCGATCGGGTCCAATGAGATTCCTATAGACTTTTGGAAGAACATGGTCAAGGATGACATAGAATGGTTGACTAGACTGATCAATATGAAGACTGCCAAGATGTCAGATGAATGGAGGAGGAGTACAATGGTTCCATTGTACAAGAATAAGGGAGATATTCAAAATTGTAACAATTACAGGGGTATCAAGTTGTTAAGCCACACTATGAAGGTCTGGGAGAGAGAAGTGGAGATAAGGATGCGAAGAGTAGTATCTATCTCGGAGAATCAATTTGGATTCATGCCGGGGCGATCAACTACTGAAGCAATTCATCTTGTTTGGAGGTCAGTGGAGAAATACTAGGAAAGAAAGAAGGACTTTCATATGGTGTTCATTGATCGCGAGAAGACATATGACAAAGTTCCAAGGGATGTCTTATGGAGGTGTCTAGAGGTGAAAGGTGTCCCAATGGTATATAGCAGGGCGATTAAGAACATATACGATGGAGTCCAAACTCGAGTAAGAACAGCGGGAGGAGACTCAGAGTATTTTCCTGTTAAGATGAGACTCTATCAAGGATCTGTGTTGAGCCTTTTCTTGTTTGCCTTGGTGATGGATGGGCTGACGTGATCTATCCAAGAGGAGGTACCATGGTGTATACTATTTGCAGATGACATATTACTGATTGATGAGACTCGGACTAAAGTTAATGATAGGTTGGAGGCCTGGAGACACGCCTTGGAGTCCAAAGGATTCAAATTGAGCAAGACCAAAATTGAATACTTTGAGTGCAAATTCAGTGTTGAGAGGGATGAAGCAAACTTTGATGTGAGGCTTGCCACTCAACCTATCCCTAAGAGGAAAAATTTTAAGTATTTGGGGTCCATCATCCAGAATAGTGACGATATCGAAGATGATGTCACACATCGTATTGAGGCAGAATGGACTAAATGGAGGCTTGCGTCTGGAGTATTGTGTGATAAGAAAATACCACCTAAACTTAAAGATAAATTTTACAGATTGGTGGTTAGACCATCTTTGCTGTATGGGGTGGAGTGTTGGCCTATCAAAAATGCACATGTCCAGAAGATGCATGTCGTAGAGATGAGAATGTTGAGATGGATGTGTGGTCACACTTGGAATGACAAGGTTAGGAATGAGACCATTTGGGAAAAGCTAGAGGTGGCTCTGGTGGCTGATAAGATGAGGGAAGCGAGACTGCGATGGTTTAGACATGTGGAGAAAAGAAGTACTGATGCTCCTGTTAGGAGGAGCGAGAGGTTGGTTTTAGGAGCTACACGAGGTAGACCGAAGAAGTACTGGGGGGAGGTGATCATACATGATATGGCAGAACTTGATCTCACTGAGGACATGACCCTAGATAGAAAGAAGTGGAGGTCGCGAATAGAGTAGTAGGCTAATTGGTTGGTAGAGTTAGGTGGTTATCTAGTCATGGTATATAGTAGAGTAGAGAAATAGTAGTGTTTTATAATATGTGTTGTCATTATTTGTTGTTTATGTATTAATTATATCATATTTACGTATTGTCATGCGTTTTTGATTATTAGTCGTTTTTTGTTGTTCCCTTTCTTTTACTTTTTATCACATCTAGTTTATTCTGCTTATTGACGAGGGTTCCTGAGAAATAACCTCTCTACTTCTATGAGGTAGTGGTAAGGTCTACGTACATTCTACCCTCCGTAGACCTCACTTGTGAGATTCCACTGAATATGTTATTGTTGTTGTTATTTGTTTTCGATAGATTTTAGCCAAGAACAAATGTAAGTAATTGGCAATAAAATAGCAAAATATATAGAACAAATGAAACAAGAGGTAATGGTGTAAATTAGGAAGATGACACATTACATGTGTACTAACTGATATTACAATATTCGATTACCTATTACTAACCTTATGCTCAACCTTCCAAAATCTTATTATGTGTGATCATATCTTCAGTAAGTTGAAGATGTGTATGTATTCTTTTAATCATTTTTATCTAGTTCCTTCTATCTAGGTCTATCTCTCTAAAACTTATTATAGTCAACCTCTCACATCTCCTGATTAATTCATTAACGGTCCTATTCTTCACATGTTTGAACCATCTCAATCTCATTTTCTTCATTTTATTCATCACAAAGGTCATTGTAACTTGTCCCATTAACCTTATTCATAATCTTTTTATGCTCAAATATCAATCAGGTCATCTCTGCTACCTTCATCTTTTCAAGGTATTTGTTCTAGAGTGGCCAACATTTTGTTTATACAACAAAGAAGGTCTAGTCTCCGCTATGTAAATCTTACTTTTAAGCCTTGGTGATACATTCTAATTATCATACAATACACTGAACACGAACCTCCATTCCATATACTTCACTTTAATATGATATGTGACATCATCATCAATCTCATCATTTTCTTAGATTATAAATCCAAGATACTTGAGACTTGCTATGGATCTTCACTTTCACCTTCACTTTATTTGTCATGTTACTAAATTTGCACATCAAGTATTCGATTTTATTCTTGCTTAAACTAAAATCTTTAAATACTAAGGTCTGTCTCCAAACTTTCAATATAGCGTTAACTCCATTGCATGCAATCAATACTATGCCATCAATAGATAACATATATCATGACACTTTCATATGAATATGCAACATAAATTCTTCTATCAGTAAGACAAATAGAAATGAGCTAAGCTAAGGGTTAATCCATATCATCACTCTATTATGATCAGAAAGTATTTTGAAGTATTTGAGTTTTGGCTCCAAATATCTTTTCGAGGTCAATCAATACAAATTGTAGGTCTCTCTCTTATCCCCATATTGCTACAACAATCTCCTTACTTTCAACTTCAAATATGTATGTTAGAATTTCAAATATATTTTGTCAAGTCAAACTTGAGGCGCAATTATTTTTAAAAATATTTGGGGTAAATCTAATTTTAAAGGCAATTATCGAGAATTTGGCATTAAAAAGCTAAATTTCAAGCAAACTTATCAAAAATTTGACCTTAGAAAACAAATGGAAAAAGGCATAAATTCTCCCCTGAAGTTGTCCCGAAAAATTACTTACACACTTTAATTATCTGAGTGACCTATTACACACCTATACTATTTAAAAGTGATACTTTTTAACCCTTCTTACCCTAAATCCCAAGCACGTTTTTGTCACTCTTCATTGACGTGTCCTTCATATAATATAATTAATTTTTTAATTTTTTTAATTAAAATTATCATTTATAAGTCTAACAAATAGTAGTTGGTCAACAAATATTAGGACTTTCTCTCCGCAACTGATCCTTTCTTCGAACGAATTCCATTACATGTAAGCAAATCTTGAAATTTATATCATTCTTAGAAGTCTGCTCCTTTGTTGTTTCATAAGAATGATATAACCCACACCTCTCAACCCAATTTTTCAACCCACTGTCCATCGTCGAATTCCCACCGACGAAAAATCCAAAATCCTTCACTTCACCTTTCTCCCCTCGCCCGACAACACTGGAAAATACTATCGACAACCAAGTAACTCAGCTCACCGAAATCCACCAAAACAACCCCACTTAAAAGCCACAATCACAGAATAACTACTTTGTATCTTTAGAAAATCGACAGTTCACTGGTGACTCTATTTTCTCGCCGAAAAACTCTTCTTTCCAAGAAATTTTGGCATGCTTTCTTATTCTTATGCCTTAAAACTCTATAAAAAAAATTGGAGGGGGTTAGGCACGATGAAAACAGATCCAAATGGGTCTTATACAGTTTTTTTTCCTTTGAAAATTTCATTAAATTGAAGAAATTTTTAGAAATTTCTTCTACTAATAGTCAAAATCAACGATTACATTTGTTTGTTCTAAGGAGAAATTTTATTTTTTCTATCTATGGTCAAAATCAGATCCTTCTAAGAGAATCATTTGGAGAATTTTGGGAAGTACTTGTTGGTGTGAGAGATCTTTGGCTTGGTTTTACAATTGAATTTGTCAAAAAAATCTGCAGCAAAGATTTATGTCAAATTTATTGATTAGAGTTTAGTGTTCTAGGAGAAATTAGATGGGTGAGTGAAATAAAATGAACTTGGTTTAAACAAAATGATTTTGGATCAATAAATTAGATTAAAATCCATTTAATATGTGACATTATCATATGGAGAGTGCATCTCACTCTCTACATAATATTTGGGAATTGGGTAAGAAGGGTTAAAAAGTATCACTTTTAAATAGTATAGGTGTGTAATAAATAGGTCACTCAGATAGTAAAGCGTGTAAATGACTTTTCGAGATAACTTTGAAAGAGAACTTATGCATTTTTCCCAAACAAAACATCAAGTTTAATATCATAAATTTGCTTGTACAAGCAATATGTCAAACTTCATACAAAGTTTATATATGATTTAGAATACGTATGTTGGAAATTATTTTCAAACTAACTAAACCTAAAAAGATTTTAAGATAGCTTAAATGATAGTCCCAAAATTTGATGTAATTGTTCACTTCACTCACAAAAAAACTCATCAATTGGTATATAACACAAAAATAAGGACTCGTTTGATCATGAGAATTGTACACCAAATGTGTAATTATCTTCTTTTTTGTGAATGATGCATAGTTTTTTTAATTTAAACTTAAAATTTTATGATAATGTCTCATTTGCAAACGTAATCTTGGAATACAGCATAATTAGTTGATTCTCTTTTGTTTTAACAATACTTAGATAAAGTTAATTATTTCAGTGTTATTCTCATGAACAAAAAATAAAGAAAGAAAAAGATAACCAACTCGTGAAGGAGGGTGTTTTAAATATCCGATGTAGTACTACTATGTACTTTAGTTAGTACTGATACAAGTGTATATTACAAACTTTAGACTTGTTAATAACGGTATTCTTCTTATGTGTATTAATTTTATTGTACTTATTTTTTAGCATTGCTTTAATTATTAGTCATTCTTCCTTGTTTCTCCCTTTCATTATTAGTCATTCTTTCTTGTTTCTCTCTTTCTTCTCCTTTTACGTATCTAGTTTATTCTACTTATGAGTTTTTGTGACGAAGATTCTTCAGAAACAACTTCTCTATCTCTTTGAAGTAGTGGTAAGGTTTGCATACATTTTACCCTCCCCAAATTCCACTGGGTATGTTGTTGTTGTAGACTTGTTAATAACTAATTAACTTGGAGCTTCGCCTTTTAATCATGTATTTAATTTTTCATTTGCAAATATAGTACTCTTGGAGGGATAATTATAGTAGATGGTCTTTCGACCAAAGTATTTATTAGAAAATGATCATTCGTTATATAGGTATGTATAACCAGTGTATATTTTAGTTTTTGATTGTATCATAATGTATATTTAGTATATATTCTATGTATAAGTAATTTATCTTTTAATTACTTTATACTTATATGACTTTTGACAAGTTATCTTGTAATATTATATATTTTCTATGAATTCTGACCATTTTTAAATAAATAAAATATGACTATATTTATTATAAATTAATTAATTTATTGTGTATATTTGAAATTCTCTCTACGTGGAGGCAGTGGTGGAGCTATGTATAGTAAGGAGGAATCATTTGAATTATTTTTGTTTGAATATTATATCATGTATATATAAATCTTTTTTATATAATTAAATATAATTGACATGATTTCAAATGACCGTGAGTGGCACCCACACCAACCCTTCGATGGGAGAACTAATAATCCAACACAATCAACTGAACTAACTCAGTTTTAACAAGACTGGTATTTATGGAAGCAAGCTTAAAATAACCAAGCTAATTTAGTTTCACAACCTTAGCAAAACTTAAATAGTGTAAAAATACTACTCAAGAATTGAAAATCATTGCACCAAAACTCTAACAATGAGTCTAAACAATTGGGGAAGCAATTGCGAAACTAATGAATAACTAAATAAAAGAAGTATAAGTTCAGAAACAAAATAGACAAAGATAATGAAGGAATCGATAGTACCTATTGGATTTTTGAAATCGTCGATCGCCTAACTGAGGTCTATCTACAATCGCCTGTCTGATTTTACTCACTCTAAACAGTTGGGGATGCAACCCAAAAACTAAAATCAATAATTTAATAAAGGGAGCATGAGTCCAGAAATAAAATGGACAAAGATAATGAAGGAATCCATAACACCTTGGATTTTGAAATAACAGTCACTTGACTGAGGTCTACCTGCAGCCGTCTGTCTGGCTTTCGTCACTCCATTGAATTTCTTAACAAAGTTTGTCATCTCACTGAAACTCTTTCCTAGAGCGATCATATGAACAAATAAAATCTGCAATGCAGAATTCAAATTTTTAACAAACATCTGAGTTCTCCGTCTTTGTAGTTACCAATTAGGTGACATATTTGAACAAAGCATGAAACTTACCCTTAAATGTTGCTATATTCATGTACCCTACTCAAGTGTCATGAACTCATCTTTCTTGTGATCCCTCAAGGTCCGGAGCACATACTTCTCTAAAAATAATGTGTCAAATTGAGCCCAAGTGGTGGCAAGATGGCAATCAACATTCCCAAAAACTCTCCATCACTACTTGGCCTCATCCTATAGCTAGGAGGATACAAACTCCACTCCATGCTAATGCACAATTTCAAGATTATGCAGCCTCTCATAACAATCTAGAATGAACCCATACGCATCCTCACTCTCAATACCTTGAAACACTAGCAACTTCAATTTCACAAACTTTGTCAGCATCTATGCTCTGTACTGGTCATTACTAGGCCCAAGATGGGGCGAAAGAGTGTGTTATAACCTAAAATCTTTTCCACTTTAACATTTTCCTATTCTGTATTATTTTGTAGGACTCTACTTGATTTGTTTTGGTAAAATGAGATCAACGAACCTAAGCTTTGATATCAACTTTGTTATGGGTTCTAACGTCCGTGAGTAATACCCACACTAATTAATCCTCTAGTAGAAGAATTAATAATCCAACACAATCAACTGAACAAATACAATTTTAACAAATAACCAAGCTAATTGAGTTTCACAACCTCAGCAAAACTTAAATAGTGTGAAAATACTATCCAAAAACTAAAAATCATTATACCAAAACTCTAACTACGAGTTTAAAAGGTTGGGGATGCAACCTTGCCAAAACGTTTAGTATAATATTTTTTGATATTGTAATTAACTTTGACATCGTCATTACTGAAGATTTGATTTGATATTATATATGGGAAAACAATAAAACATTAACGTTTAACTCGTTAGGGAATTGAAACACAAGGCGTCCAAGGAAACTGTGTTGTCAACTTGCTTGGACAAAGACAAGCTAGGAAGTATGCCACACCAATATTTGCTCTCCTTAAATGTGTGTATATGGGCATGTTCGATACGGAGAAAAATATTTTTTAAAAAGTATTTCATAATATTTTTATGTTTGATAAGCTAGTTTCTTCTTTTTTTTTTCTAGTAAAAATACATAAAAGGCCCAATTTTATTTTTTTTAATCTTAATGTATGTCACTGTGAATGTAGAGATTTTTTTAGTATAATAATAAATTCACATGAACCGAATATATTAAATTTTGAATTGCTTTTCCTGATCTCAAGTCACATACTTTTTTTTAAGAGAAAAGATAGATTTTTTTTAAAGAATATACTTTATTTTTTGATACATGCACTCACAAGGTTTTTTGAGGGAATAGACAAAATTTAAAAGAATCTTTGAAATTTTCTAATATAAATTCACGAGAAAAATTTAAATGAAATGGGCGAATCTCGGGTGAAGCGATTTGCAAAATGTTAAATTTTAAGATATAAATTCACGTGAAATTTCAAAGAGAATTAAGGAAATTTTGAGGATAAGTAATGTGCGGCATGCTGCCAAACAGGACTATTAGTCAAAGAAAACTCTTGGGGATAAGCAATTTGCAACATGTTAAATTTTATGATATGAATTCATGTGAAAATTTAAAGAAAATGGATGAATCTCGAGAATAAGTGGTTTGTAGCATGCTACCACCAAACACGACTAATAAGCCATTTGACTTATTAAACGTATTTGACAGCATGTTGCAGATTACTTATTCTTGAGATTCACCTATTTTTTTAAAATTTTTATGTGAATTTAAATCACAACGTTCATAGTTTATTTTCAAAAATTTTGTTTATTCCCTAATTTATTTAACATGATTGAGATTGAAAAAAAACACTAAAAAGTTAATATATTCGGTTCATGTGTACATAAACATCTTTTGTTGCTTAAATCATCTACCTAACAACTTAGGGGTATTTGGATAACTATTTTTAAAAGTTGACTTGGTATACCTATTAAAAAATTAGTTTAGTGTACGTGTTATGTCACTTAAAAAATTATATATAAATAGTACTTATCATTGAAATAAATATAAGATTCATATAAGTAAAATTAAATAAATACTATTAATTTGATGCAATAATTTAATCTATTATGTACAGGTGAAGATGAGAAAATTAATTTAATTATTTACAATATAGATATGTTAATAGTTTATGAATACAAAAAGTAATCATTTAGAGTTAAATAATTCATTGATTAAAATTTAATTCTAAAAAAGACTTCTAAATATAAAATGAGTAGTTTAATGTTTCCAACGTAATTTTTAATTACTCTTTTTATTTTTTTAAATTTGTTACATTATGTACTTTTATTAAACACAATATTTGATAATTTAAATTTTAATTAATTTTCAAATCTTAAATATTAAAAAAAAATTAGTAATATCTTTCCCCTCCGTAGTAGTCTAGACAATTATTTATATAGAATAGTATTAAATCAAGAGTGAATTCTAAATATAACGAAATTCTAATTCAAAAACGAATCTTGAAATTAAATAAATAAAAGAGTAAATACTTAAAAAAATTTAAAAATAGTAAAAAGATGATTTTGTCTAAAGAAAAGTCTTTAATAAAGGGTAAAAAGTTCAAACAATATTTCTAAGGACTTTCATGCTTTTAATATAGTATAAATAGTTATCGGTATAATTAGTTCAACATTTTACTCTTATTATTGATAGGATTTCAAACATATTTATTCACTATATTTTTAGAAATATATTAACTCAACAATAATAAATTAAAGGTATAATAAAAAAATTATAATACCTTAATTTGTCAAAAAAATAGTAAATAAAATAAAAATTAAATTTAAAATTTTTTGACACCTAAAAACATAGGAAGAAATTTGTTTGATTTCTTTATCATTGTCCATGTTGCACTGACTCCAGTAGGCATGGAAAGCAACAACACACCATGACAAAATTCCATTTATTTTATCCATTCAATAATTAAAAGAGTTTGTGGGAAAAAAGTTAGTTGTATAATAAATAATTCATAGATCAATAAATTATTAGATTTGTAATCAAGCTCTCTAGTTCAGATTGATTTTACATTTACTAAATCTAAAATCAAATTTCTTTTCGCACTAAATATACTCAAAATTCCTTTGGGATAAGGTTAATTTAATACATAAATTATTTTGATAATTTCACATTAAACCTAAAACATTACATAATAAATCTTGTTAATTCAAAATATTTAAATTAAGAATGTCAAAATTATCTTTTTAATCCATACTTTACTCTAAAAACCTATATTCCCTTTTAACGGCTAAATATAGGTAAGAATTAGAAACTATAACATCCAACAAACGGTGCGCACATTAAATTCAGCGCACTCAAACGGTATATATTAGTCTTTGGCAATTACCTCCCGCCACGTCGAATAAATCTATATTAATATTTATACTATCTTTAAAACATGAAATTAAAAAGTCTAAAGTTAAATTATATAAATATTTTTGACTTAAAGTTAAATTATATTATATAAATTTTTTCACAGTTGTCTTAAATGTCTGCAATTTATCAAGGAATTGAAGAAAGTCAATTTTAGAGATGAAATCTCTTGTTGTAACATAATTGTCATTCACGTTTAGGTACTTTGAACTTTTTTGATTACCAAATGATCTTAGAAAAGGACTAAAAAAGTCATTATAATCAATTCTAAATCATAAAATATTGAAAGCATTTGAAAAAGAATTAGAAATGTTCCAATAAGGATAACTCCTATATAGCATGAATATATTTTCATAATTGTACTAATCTTAAGATGAAGCAATCATGTGTACGTGTGGTAAATCTAATAATAATAAAAAATTTACACATGCCACATCATCAATTAGCAAAAATTGTAGTGAATTAGTAAATTTAACTAGAGGTCTCGTGCTTGAATCAAAGTCATTTTCTTAAAAATTGCTTTATCCCGATGTGAAATTTTTCACACCTACCACATCATCAATCACCGAGAATTGTAGTGGAGTAATAAATTTAACTAGAGGTCTCGTGCTTGAATCAAAGTCATTTTTTTCTGAAATTTTTTTATCCCGATATGAAAATTTTCACACCTATTACATCATCAATCATCGAGAACTGTAATGGAATAGTAAATTTGACTAGAGATCTCATGTTTGAATGAAAGTCATTTTTTTTATAAAAAAAGATGTTTTATCTCGATGTAAAACTTTCCTATGTAAATCTAAATTTAACAAAGACTTCAATGTAGGTAATAAATATTGAAAAAACAATAAATTAACTCATTACATACATTTGTTAGTATTATATATATAGATTTAACAAATTTATACTAATTGAGATGGATTATAAGTGCAATACACGTGTCGAAGAACTAATAATAATAAAAATTTTATATTGGCCACATCATCAACAACAACAACATACCCAGTGAAATTTCACAAGTGAGGTCTGGGAAGGATAGAATGTACACAAACTTTACCACTACTTCATAGAAGTAGAGAGGTTGTTTCCTGGGAACCCTCATCTCAAAACCCATAAGCAGAAAGAACTGGATATGACAAAAAGAAAATGAAAGGGAACAAAAAGAGCGACTAATAATGAATAACACATGATAGTATGTAAATAGGCTAAAACTAATACATAATACGATATGATAATGAGAACACATGATTAAAAAAAACGTCCTCCACCTAACCCTATTATACCCCAAGG
>JAOTQJ010000007.1:910825-930111 GCA_025642045.1 Solanum sejunctum
TGTACGCAGCCTAACCCCTATGTTTAAAAACATAAAGCGGCTGTTTCCAGATGACCCATGAGGAGCGTCGAAAGTTGTACTGACTAACTGCTACTTCACAAATGAAAAAAACGCAGATAGTTTAAAGAGCCATTTTGTTTTATTTCATCATACTCCAAGGCCAAAAAATAGTCAATCTACAACAAATCAACTCTTGCCATGTCATCTAACGTCACACCTAATTTCCCCATGGTGCGTGGTTTGTGTGGGTGGGTGGGTATCATCTCTTTCCTTTCTTTTCCAATTTTGGGTTCTTTCTTCCTTCTTCTTCTAACACTCTCTGCAACAAAATAAAAAATAATATATTTTCCAATTAAACAAAAATGAAATTCAAAATTGAAATTAACTAATCGGTTCTCATTCCCAATTTCATCCTCCGAGTAATAATTTATTTCCAACAGTGTCCCCCATTATCGCCGTCATTTCAATGGCTCCATCGAGCTCAACGTCGCCGGTGGTGTTATCGAGGCTGGTAGCTCAAAGGAAGGTCCGTCCATCAGCTGACTCGTTGGAGAGCTACCGCCGCCGTAAGCCACGGATGTCAGTATCGCCGCCACCGAAGAAATTCAGGTCGATGGTTGAGATCATGAAAGTAGCGAAGCGTGTGGAGTTGCCGGAGGAAGACGAAGAGGACGAGACGGAGCCAGAGGAGGAGGAAGATGATTACGAAGAAGTTGTGTGTGAACAATGTGGCTCTGGGGAAAGACCAGAGGAGCTTTTGCTGTGTGATAAATGTAACAAAGGGTTTCATATGTTATGTCTTCGTCCAATTGTAGTTCGCGTCCCCATTGGACCTTGGCATTGTCCTTATTGCTCTTCTGATCAACATCGCATAATCAAAAGTATGAAATAACAAAGAATAAATTAATGACCAAATTGATTATCAATCAAAATTAACGTAATAATGTGTTTTGTATATTGTTTATGTGGATGTTTAGGTTTCTCACAAAAGAAGATAGTCGATTTCTTTCGCATTCAGAAAGAGAATCAAATGGTGGTAAGGTGTCCATCTGCTCAAGGTAAATGAAACAATGTGATCTTTATATCAGGATAGGTTATAATGTACATGCATTTGTAATCACAATGAATGTTTTAGTGAATCGATGTCTATGTACTGTTGTTATACTATGTTTAGAGCCAATTACTATGTTTAGAGCCGATTGATTTATGTCTCGACTGTTATGTTTAGCGAATTAGGAATCTAAGCCATCCAAACTTAAATGCGAGATGTGGTTATTCTATTATTAGAAAAAACATACTCAAAGGAAGGGACGTGCGAGCACATGTTTTCCCTCTTAAAACTAGAGAGGGGAAATGCAAGATCATCACTTTATATAGTAGTGAATGTTACCCTTCCGGATGGGCCAGTGGTTTAAGACTTTCACGTTGGAAGTCTCAAATTTGAAACCCCTTGCAGCAAAAGCAAGGAGCTTGCCTTCTGGGTCGAGCTCGTCCCACCAGATTTCCCTAGTGCAGATTACTTTTCCTGTGCGGTTCGCGAGCTGTTGCATAAGAGTAAGACTTTACCCTGTGCGCACCAAAGGGTAGTGGCTGCGAGTACCCCTTGTCATAAAAAAAAGTACTGAGTGTTTGTTTTATCTTTTCCAATTTATGTGATGTGTGTTTGGATTCTAGAGTTCTTTTCTTGCTTGCTCTTTTGATATGGATTGATGTTTTTCGGTTATCATCTTTTGTTTCTATTTTAATTTCAAATAGTGATCGATGAGCTTAGTGTGTGTGACATTTAGGTTCAACATTCATTATCTTATCAGTATGATCAAATGAGTTTTGCTAATAACTTGTCTTTGTCTTTGCAGCATAGCTTTTTGTCGGAGACCATTTGATATCTAAAGTTACTTGCAAAATAATTAATAATAGAGTAATCTCTGAATAATTTGCATGAACCATAAGTTAGTTTTTGTCTCTTAGTTTATCTGTTGAATTGGATCACTCATAAGTTAACAGATAACTCCATCTTACAATATTTGCCTTTCCTTTTTTCCATTCGTTTGGTAGGACGTTAAAGTTGTTCAATTTTATCTCACTTAGTCATCAGTGTTCTCAAACGTGCACTTAAGCCCTGAAGCGAGACTCAAAACATGTTGAGCACTTTGCCTCGCTTTATGTGCACTTAAGTGTCATCATCAAGATTCTAAGACATACTTTGCCTTGCCAATGAACCTCTTTTGAAGAGACGACACTAAACAATTGATATTTCTATTTATCATAATTACTTTTCAATTTCTTTGTTAGACTAAAAATATCTATTTGTATTTTTGTCTACCTTTGCAACTTTTTCATTAAAGCCCACAATTTATTTGTGCTTTGCACTTAAAGCTCCAATAGACCATAGAGCTATTTTGCCCTTTTTGCTTTTGATAACGCTGTTGGTCATTACTTTTCTTAATGAAGAAATTGGATTTTGAACACTAAAGGTTTCTTCTGTCAGAAAAAGAAATCAAGCTAAGTAATTTTTATTTAACAAAAGATTACTTTTTTAGATGTTCTAATGTCTAAAAAGTGACTCTTGGCATTTTTGATAGAGTTGTACTTGTGCACATACGACAGAAATTTAATAATCATCTGTCTCAATGACCACGTGCTTTATTAAAATTTTCCACTGATCGGATGAATACTGTATGTGCTTGTCTTTAACCCGTTCTTGTTTTTCCACATCCGACAACTAGTTTGGATTGAGATTTATTATCATATGCTTTGATCAAACCACTCACTCATGAGGTAAGTGTTAAGCTTGCTGGAAGCAGTCATGCAACTGCATTACCAAATTTATCAAGGATGATATATCCTTGTTAACAAAAGGATTATTTGCACATTTTAGTGAATAATACAATGTGATAGCACTGGTTAGCTGAAGAATTGTTTGGTCAATTATGAACTTATGCTTATCACACATTGATATGATTTTGTTGCTGAAATTCAGTAAATAGCTACTTGTTAGTGCTGCACTTTATTCGTGTTCCTTATTTGTCTTATAGCTGTGAAGTGTTATCCAATTATATATAAATCCTAAACTAGACCTTTTTACCAAGATTAGATTGGCAATTGTGAAAACTGTTCTTATGTTGCTTGTCTAGGAAGATCTATACGCCGATATTTCTTTCAAAAGTACGACTGCCTTTTCTTTCGATGTAGGCTCTTGTTACTCCCTTTATTTTCTGATAATGATTGTGTTGGGGCCAGCTTTCAGCCACTTTGACTAATTCTACCGGATACCTTTCATCTCCCACCAGCAACAAGTACCTGGTAACTCTGTCCAACAAGGCTAGGATAGATGAGAAGAAATCACCTAGTGTTTTAGTCTCTACTAAGATTGAACCTGAGACCTTATGATTTCTCGACCCACTTAACCACTAGGCCACATCCTTGGGTGCATTACTCCCTTAGTTTTCCTTCTCTTTTCCTGACAATGTGTTATATGCTGCAATCTTTCGTCATTCTGTTTTGAAGAATGTAAATATATGATTTGTATTAAAGAGATTTTACACTTCATTGTGAGTAGATTCGTTTTCTAATCTCAGAGCTTTCCCTAGATGTATTTTGTTACCAGATCCTTGTAATCCATTGCAAGCTAGCGAATTTTTCTCCTCTAACTCTTAAAGAAGCTAACATTAGTTTCTTATTTTCCATCATTCCTTGTCGACATTGTCAGCAGATATCAGAAAACGTCGGAAGCGTTCACTAGTTTTCCACAAGAGACGCCGAAGACTATCAACATTTATTCCAACAGAAGATCCTCATCGGAGGCTAGTTCAAATGGCATCTCTTGCTTCTGCACTGACAGCTCTTGATATGGAATTCAGCGATGAGCTAACTTACATGCCTGGCATGGCTCCTAAATCTGCTAACCTTGCCAAGTTTGAAAGTGGTGGAATGCAGGTTGGTCGGTCTATTCTATTGCTCTTTTAGTGTTACAATGTGTTAGCTCATGGTTCCCCATTCAATTTTTTTTCTTTTGTTTAGGTTCTCTCAAAAGAAGATACTGAAACCCTGGATCAGTGTAAAGCTATGTATAAAAGAGGAGAATGTCCTCCTCTGATGGTAGTTTTTGATTCTCGTGAAGGGTATGCCTAGTTACCTCAGTTTGCTTGTGGGCTTCTTGTCTGTTTTTTTGTATTTGCACGTGAAATGCAAAGCATCCTATTAATGCAGCTATACTGTAGAAGCTGATGGGCCTATAAAGGACCTGACAATAATAGCAGAATATACAGGCGACGTGGATTATATCAGGAATCGACAGGAGGATGATTGTGATAGCATGATGACCCTTCTTTTAGCAAGAGACCCATCAAGAAGTCTTGTTATCTGCCCTGATAAGCGTGGAAACATTTCTCGGTTTATTAATGGCATAAATAACCATTCACCGTAAGCCAGTAGCCTCAATCTTGCCTTCTTAAGCTCGATCGTTAAAGCTCCATCGTTATCCATCTTTTCTCCTCCATAAATCTTTACTTATTATGATATGCTCAACCAACTGCCAACAATCAATTTTCTGAATGTCTAAACTTTCATATTGGGAGATCTTATAGAAATTGAAAATAACCAACCTACTGTTCTTGAGACTATTCCATTTTTGCAGGGAGGGTAAGAAGAAGCAGAACCTGAAATGTGTGAGATACAGTGTACAGGGTTCATGTCACGTTCTTTTGGTGGCGCTTCGTGATATAGCTAAGGGAGAGCGGCTGTACTATGATTATAATGGATATGAGCATGAATATCCAACACATCATTTTGTTTAAATTTTTTCTCATGTAGCTTGCCTAGTCAACCTAGGGTCAGGAGATGTTTCTTCTTCCATAACTATACAGCTAGTTCAGATCAAAGCCTTTCCCCTTTTTCTTGATTTATCAAAGTATCGCGGTGAATGGTAGCCATTTAGATGGAGATAGATACACCACAGCAGGAAAAATTTCGGTCCAAGTCCGAAGAGTTTTGGAGATTTAAGTTATTAGGTAACTTTGTCAATTTCATTCATACATTGACCTATATAGACCTTAATCCTATGTAATTGCTTTTCGCACAAAATGCAGCAGTTTTACAGATCTTTAGAGGTGTCTATTATAGAAAGAATGCTTCTTTCTTTTATTGTCCATTCTTGACTTTTGCTTAATGTAAAAGCATCTTTGGCTGGTTACATTTTAAATGCTGCTGATTCTACAGGCGAAGGTATTGTTTCTGACGAGTAATAAAATTTTATTATTTACATAAGCAGCATCAAGTGGAAAAGGAGGTAGGAGGTTGGGAGAGGGTGGGGTTGGGGTTGGGGTTGGTGGAGGTTCACTAGTAAAAGTTGTTTCCATATCACTAGGAGGTCACAGGTTCGAAGGCTATATATAATAGAAACTTGTGGTCCGGTCCTTCCTTGAACTCACAAGTAGGAGGAGGTTAGTGCACCCGGCTGCCCTTTAAGCATCATCAGGTGATTGTCAAGTTTTACAGGACTAAACTTCCTTCCTGAGTTTCTTAGATCAACAAAGTCCATAAATGTGTCAAAATCATTTAACTAAATTTTACATTTTGCATTTTGCACTAAAAAATCAAAGTTTGTACCATCAGATCTTCCTTCAAAAGATTGTAATTTATTTCTTCCAGTCAGTCCATGGAAGGTACTGACCCTATTGATTCCAATGATTTCATTATACTGTCTCTGTCTACTTTCCAACTAAGTTGTGCAGACTCTTCACTTTCAATGCTGCACCCATGTCGGATTCTCCAAAAATACAGCGAATCTGACATACACCTGCTAACATTTTTGAAGAATCCGAGCAACATAGCTTTCCAGTGTCCTTAACATTCTTTGGCGTTGCCATTGTACACCCAAAAAGTTCAAGACCAGATACTGTAATGTGCAGCTGAATGACAATGCAGAAACTGATGTCTACAGTTCTTGTCACAGCTTCAACTCATATAACATCTACTGCAATAGTAAAGTTCCTTCTGTAAGTCCTCTTAGTGTGAAGCATGCTTCACATGTTATGTTGCTCGGATCCTTTCACAAATGTTACTGCACTCATGTTGGATCTTCCAAAAATGCATAACTTTTGGAGGATTTAACACACACTAGGTAATACTTTAGAAGAGTCCGAGCAACATAGTGACATATATAGATATCCAAATAAAGCAGGTTATATAATTCCATGTCTACACATCATCCTTACAAGCTATCTTCCTAAAACTTGATCTTGCTGCAATCACCACTTTCAGTTTCACCAAATACTATAATTCATTACATATGTTTTTCGGACTCTTCAAAAATACTTGTAGGTGTATCATCCTTTTCGGAGGATCTGACATGGGCGCAAACAGTCCTAGAAACAGTAGTTCATTATACAATTTCTTAGTATGTTTCCTTAAAGCCATACCAATATATCATAGCTCAAATTTAGATTGCCTGTGTACCATTCCCCTCCCATGCTATATTTGGAATTAATTAACTTCAATCATAGCTCTCAGCTTTGTCTTCATTGAACCACCATACAATTTGGTTTAGAGATGTTTGTTCTGTGATCTTAGATTTTCTGCAACATTTGTTACCACTGGCAAAATTTTATTCGACGTCTTTTATGGGACTCTTCTATGCGTAAGTTTTGAGTTGTTGGACTACGCTATCTAGTCCCAAAACACTCTTAACATGGTCTGATAGTGCTTGCTTCGAGTAAAGTCCACATAGATTCTCTCACACCTTTAGAAGTATCTTTACACGTATATAGCTTTCTTTTCTTATCAATTTCCAGTGTGAGACTTTAATCGTATACTCTAACAATTTCCCACTTCAACATTTACCACATGACCTGCCACTAAGATTCATTTGAGTATGTATGGCCACCAAAACCCATATGCTTTTGTGTGTATGTTTCCAAGCTACGAATAAATGTAGTAAAACAATCATTGGGTGGGACAAAAATAGCAAACCAACCCCATGCTATCACACTCTAGTGGGCTTGTTTTTGAGCTCTTCACATGCCATAACATGAGAGCTTCTTGGACATGGATGGGCAAAAGTAGTAAACTAACATGTTCATGCCATCTCTCCGGTGGCGGAGCTAGTGTATACATTATATGCTTAGTCAAGCCCAGTAACTTTGGTTCAAATCTTGTATTTGCATCAAGAAATTCATTGAATAGTGGGTTGAGAACCATGAGGTCAAAGGTTCAAATTTCAATAGAGACAAAAACACTAGGTATTTCTTTTTCATCTATTTTAGTCGTGGTGGATGGAGTTACTTGGTATCTGTTGCTGATGGGAAGTTGTGAAATTAGTCGAGGTGTGCGCAAGATGATCTGGATACCACGGTTATCACAAAAATAAAAAATAATAATCCATCCAATATGTATAAACTAAGAATTAGTTTAGAACCTAGTCGCATAAAATGACTATAAAATCCAAAACTCATAAGTTTCAAGTCCTGGCTCTACCTCTTCATCACTCTCCGTTGGACTTGTTTCTTAACTCTTCACGGGTGGTAATATGAAAGCTCTCCTACACCATCTCCATACATGTCCAGTCGTACCAAGGGTTTTAATACTAGTTTGTTGGGCTAAGCCAGCTCAAAGACACTCTTAACACGTGGTGTGATACTGTTCATTTTATATCAAACCCATATGATTTTCCTAAAAGGTCTCACACCATTAGGACTATCTCTACACCTTATATATAACTTTTTTTGTCTTAAACAACTTCTCACAACCAATATGGAATCTTGGGAACTTTGATGCAACTTGAATTTTGCCTTATCTAATTGAATCTAGAGTCAATTTTCCCATTTCATCTAATTATTACTCTTTAGAAATATGTAAGTGCAACAGTAGTGGCATTTAGTCTGTTTCCATTAGGCTCTTTTCTTGTTTATTGTAGTCCAGGAGAATAATAAAATGTTGGTAAATACGAATTTGAGAGAAAAAAATTTTCTTTTATTATTCACAAGAATAGATTACAAAGACAACTCTCAAAGTCACACTTTACTTCACTTTTGTCTTTTTTTTTTTGGTATATTACAAATGAGAATTTAAACCTCTATTTATAATATATTTTAGAGGTGTGAACAAAAACTCCATCTTTGAAAATGGTGGCTGGACGGTGGAGTGGTGGCTTGTTTGGTGGCTGCAATATCTTGACCAAGATATGGTCCAAGATAATAGCTGGACCTCTTTCATTGTTCTATGTCACTTTCCATAATGCTCCTTTCTTTCCTACTACGACCAAAGAAGGAAACAAAGAAAGTTACTTTAATCCTGTGTACATATTCGTTGTACACATAGAGGAACAATAAAATGTAACAATGTTATGTCTTCTATGTGGTCGGGTCCTTCTCCGAGTTCTGCACATAGTGAAAATTTTAGTGCATCGGGAATGCCCCTTTATGTCTTCTATCTTCCGATCATAATCAATTAATTGATTTGTCATTTTGTTTAGTGCACCGGACTTGCCCTTTTATGTCTTCCTATCATAATCAGTTAATTGATTTGTCAGTTTGTTTTATCCAACCAATGGAATGATTGAAAATAAAGAAGACTAAGTGACTACTTATTCTCATTTGTTCGAGTCTTGAAACACATGGGCGAATCTAGATGTCCAGAGTCTAAAGAGCATCTTTGGGAAGCCAATTAAAAAAGCCATGGGTTGCTATAACATTTACATACCAAAAGGGTGTTTGTTAGTTGAGCTGCAAACTATGATTCTTGATATTAGTAAAAGAGACAAAAGTCGAGTCTCATTGGGTGTTCAAAATATGAAGAAGTAAATATACGAAGTTACAGTGCATTTAACAGTAAGTAATGTAACTTTTTGTTGAAAAAAAGTTTGAACAAACCCTCTTGATCCTACCAGACTCTGATCACCAGAAGAGAAGGAAAAATGTGACCAACTAGTGGAAAGTCATCAATATACTTGTAACTTTGATGCATCAGAGTGAATGAAATTCCAATGGCCTTCCAAACTTCCAAAGTACATTATATACCTTTTTCTTAATTTATTATAGAAAATTCGGGATCATTTGACAAAGTGTATAAAAATATATGATATATTAGTAATACTGGATTAATTATGCTAGAACTATTTCATACATAGTTTGATTTTGTATATTTTAAGGACATTTTTGTCTTTACAATCCTCCTCCATGAGTTTGTATTCAGTCTCTAAAGAATATACATTATGAAAGCAATGTCAAACACCTACATGAGCAACTTTGAAATGAACAAAAGCTAAACTCATGAATTATAAAATTTGTAGAACATATATGTGAAGTTATCAACGATCAGAATATGCACGATCTCCTTTGTCTGGCGGTCATCAATGGAGGATGTACTGTTAAAACACGGTGAGAAGCCTACCTACTCCCTTTATCGAGTCTATGCTCTACTCTGAGGATGGCAAGGAGAATCTTTTGTAGAGTTACTGCTACTACTGGAGATCAAGGGACTTGGGAAGCAGCCCAGAGGACTACCAGAATTCACACTTTTCAATATGTTCAAGGGACTCGGAAAACTCTGGCCCTGAGAACTATCTGCATGTGCCCCTTCGACTTCATTTGGGAGATGGCTAGTAGCTGCATTCTGAATGCCCGCTAGTTTGTGCAAAAATGTTAGTAGTTGGTGTTCTTGAGGGGGAGGATGAGTTATGTCTAAACAGGCCCCACAAATAGTACTTCCTACGAAGCCCTGCAAAGTGAAGGTTTATTAAGTGTTTGGTTGAATACAACTGATATCTCGGTTCAGTAGGAGAACATAAAGATTTGGGAAGAAGAAATGCATGACTTACTCCAATGTTCCTGTGGCAGAACCCGAGATGAAAAAATCAAAAGCTCCAAGTCATCAATCGTGGCGCTCATTGCAAGATCATTGTCAATTACATCTTCCAACAAAGCATTATAAGAATATTCATCCCTGAAAGACAGTATTAATAGATAAGGTTCCAGAACATCTGCATCATAATGTTCAATGACACTGCATTATAATAAGACGTTACTCTTCAAGTTCGGGAAAGAGATACAAAGCAATACTGCAGTCTGTTGGTGGCGACCTCAAGAAACTCTTTGGCCATACATCACTCTTGGCCATAAGTTTTACATCAAGCTTCACAGGAAGCCTATTTGCAGCAATGAACGCCTTTTCAGAGTCTTTGTTTGACAAATGAGCTAAGATATTAATACTGCTTTCACTTTCTCTGTTGAAGATAAAACACCCCCTACAAAAGGAAGAGTAAAAATGAAACTACTCGTAGCAATCGCTGAAAGTGCCTTTTTGGGCAACCCAAATCTAAAATGAATCAGATAATTGCCTATCTAAAGCAGTGAAGTTAAAGTTTTTACCTCCAAATGGGATCGATAACTGGCTTTGTAGGCAAACAATTTGCAGATTCTACTTGAGGATCACTATACATATTATGGAGTGGAACATAATGCTCATCAAAGAATGAAGAAGAAAAATTTCCACCAGTTGCCTCACCTTCTCTCTCACAATCACAGTCATCTTCAAGAACTACAAAGCTCCTCCTTGTCTTTCTCGTCTCTCGTTGTTTTCCAATTTCAGTAAGTGACTGAACACCTTTTGTATCTCGCGCAGAAGAGTCACCTCTTAATTGAGCTCTTTCTACCATTCGACCTTCCTCTTTGTTCAACTTTGAAGAACAAGCTTTCAGGTATTTGCCTACAAGCAGAGTGTTCCCTGCTTTTACTGATTCAATTTGCTGTTCAGAATAGCATGCATCTGCACACTCTTCTCCAATGTCTTTGTGTTTCTTAGTCTCAATATATGAAGGCTTCTCCTTCCGCAAAACATGAAAAGAACTATGGGTTGTAGATGATTGGACTTCTCTGGTTGCGTCATGTCTAGCCTTGTCTAACGTTAGAGCTTTTTTCAGTTTACAACGGTTAAGCTTTCTTCTCCATTCCAATCGAACATCTAAAGCAATGATCTTTCGCACACTTATCCATTCACTCTTTCTGAACTGCTCAACCTTAGCAACTTTAGGAGCACAATCCCAACATATCCAATCGATACTATTATCATCAACAGAGAACTTCTCTAGGCAATAGCTGCATAAATACAGAACAACAAAGTCAAATACTCATGCAGAGTTAATAATCTTTTTCAGAGCCTGTAGAGTGGTATTGAAGTCAATATAGGCATCTTTTAGATGCATGTGGTTATAATGCAGACCAAAAGTGTCCATGATATTGAAGCAAGTAGAAAGAAAGATAGAATAGAGTCATAGACCACCAAATGAGATGGATATAAATATAATAAATAAATAACAAGATAAAAACATTTGCAGCTACAAACCGAGGCAAGAATACAGTTTAATGATTAAAATGCCTAGGAAAAACTATATCCAATATTAACCTACAACAACTGCTTATATCCACCAGAAATTCATTCTAAAAATAAAGAATATTGCATATTCCTAAATAAGTTAGACAAGAAACATACTGGTGTACAGCGGAATCACGACACTTAAAGCAGTATATAAGAAGCTTGACATCTCCTTCATCCCCACACGTTAGACAAACAGTTCTCTGAGAAAGAAAAAGAAAATGCAAATAAGCACTAGGATGGTAAAATTGTACGACGAGATGAATGAGTACTGATGAAGATATCCCTTTGCGGTGAATTTATCTAATTGACTTCAAACACTTATAATGCCAGAAACCTTAAATTTCTATAGAATAAGACTGCAACAACAACATGACACGTTATGTTTCCACGATCAAATCTCTGGACAAGAATGCAATCCTTGTGTGCATGACCTTAGATTGAACAATCTTATAAAGTTTATTTTTCTTTCTTAGATGTACTCGTAGAAGTTTGTAATGATGAACTTACCCAGACATCACACTAGAATTAAAAAATGAAGAAACAAGGTTGGGCATATAACTCGTAATTCTCGCACAAAACAAAATGGCAAAATCAAAGTCTTGGTATACATCAATTTCTTGGAATTGTGATATTTGTGAGACCACAACACTCCAAGAACATTTTGGTACATTGTACACATCTTTAGTTTAAGACTTACAAGTCTTAAAAGTCGTCCTTACTTTCTTAAACTCAATGTTCAGCCAAACTGAGACTCCATGAAAAAGAGACACACAAAACTTATATGTTTCACATGGACAGGCTCCAACTCAAGACAATTTCTGGAAAAGGAAAATTCGGTTGGTCAACTGATGCTAATTGTATTTGCATGACTTAGAATCCATCAATCATTTATTCTTACACTGTCCAGTGGCTGCTGATACCTGGAGTATGTTTCTATCAAGCTTAGGATTAAGTTGGGTTCTACCTCAGGGTATCAGGGAGGTAGTGGAAGGGTGGAGTAAATGGAAATTTGATAGGGCCATCAAGAAAATGTGTAAGATGATCCCAGATTGTCTTTTTTTGGCATCTACCGCAAGAAAGAAATCGAAGATGTTTTGATGGAATTTCAACTCCAAACCACCTTCTGAAGTCTAGATCTCTTTTGCATATTTTTTGCTGGAACACTACCTTCCCTGTAAATTAATTGTTGCGGAAGCGAACTGGGTAGAGTAATTATTTCACAATTACTATCCAAAAATAAAAACCGCTAAAAAATAGTAAAAGAAAAAAAATAAAAAGAACAACGAATTTATAAGGTTCGGTAAAAAATATTTTTACCTACATCCTCAGACACAACGAATTTACGAGGCTCGGTAAAAATTTTTTTTTTACCTACGTCCTCAGATACAACGAATTTATGAGGTTCGGTAAAAAATATTTTTTTTTACCTACGTCCTCAGACACAACTGATCCAATTTTATTTCACTCCAAAAAATACAAGTGAAATACTATAAGCAAGAGAAAGAAGAACAAATGCCTTAGAAGAGGAGAAGGCAAGTAAGAGGTGTGTCTAATTCCTAAAAATTAGACTTCAATTTATAGGGGGAAAAACCCCTTTACAAATTTGTCCACACACGACGTGGGATAGACATACTACTAACAAATCTCCACCTTGGCAATCCCAATCTTCAATTCTCTAAATAACAAATTTCAATTGTATCTTCAACTTTTGAACATCAATGTTCAACAATGTTGATCAAGTCCAAACAATGTGCAAACTTGATTGCAGTCACCACTTTTGTTAGCATATCAGCAGGATTCTCTGTAATCTTGATTTTTTGCACTGTGACTCCATCTTCTTCTATGATTTCTCGTATGAAGTGATACCGAACATCAATGTGCTTCGTTCTTGCATGATAAACTTGACTTTTGCAAATTGAATAGCGCTTTGACTATCACAAAATATTGTAATAGCTTCCTGTCTGATACCAGATTCCTTAAGCAATCCTTGAAGCCAAATTGCATCCTTTACAGCCTCTGTAATCACCATATACTCTGCCTTAATTATAGATAAAGCAACTGTTGACTATAAAGTAGACCTCCAACTAACTAGTGCTTTTGCAAAAGTAAACACATAACCAGTAGTTGACCTTCGTTTGTCCAGATCACCAGCATAGTCAGAGTCACAATATCCAACTACATACGAATTTTCTTCCTACTCAAAAACTAACCCAACATTTACGATATTACGAATATATCGCAAAATTCATTTCACAGCTTGCCAATGTTCTCTTCCTAGATTATGCATATATCTGCTTATAATCCCAACAGCATGTGAAATGTCAGGTCTTGTACAAACCATTGCATACATCAAGCTACCAGCAACACTTGCATATGGTACCCTTGACATATATTATTTTTCAACTTCATCCTTTGGCGACATATCAACACTAAGCTTAAAATGGGGAGCCAATGGAGTGCTAACTGGTTTAGTTTTCTCATCTATACCAAATCGATCTAGCACCCTCTTCAAGTATTCTTTCTAAGATAAACAAAGTTTCTTTGAAAGTCTATCCCTTGTTATCTCCATGCCAAGAATCTTCTTTGTATCTCCCAAATCCTTCATATCAAACTCCTTACTTAGTTGAGCTTTCAGCTTCTCAATTTCTCCCAAATTCTTGGAAACTATTAACATATCATCAACATATAGGAGAAGATATATGAAAGAACCATCCTTAAGCTTTCGCAAATACATACAATGATCTTTCGCAAATACGTACTTCTGCGACAGCATAAACTTGTGAAATCTTTTGTACCATTGTCTTGGAGATTATTTCAATCCGTACAAAGATTTTTTAAGTTTACACACCATGTTTTCTTTCCCTGCAACTTCGAATCCATCTGGCTGAGTCATGTAGATTTTCTCTTCCAAATCACCATGTAAAAACGTTATTTTTACATCCATCTGAACTAGTTCTAAATCCAATTGTGCTACCAAAGCCAACAAAACTCTGATGGAGGAGTGATTCACGACTAGAGAAAATGCCTCATTATAATCAATTCCCTCCTTTTGTGAAAATCCTTTGGCCACCAATCTTGCTTTGTAGCGAACATCTTCTTGGTTAGGAAATCCTTCTTTCTTTGCATATACTCATTTACACCCAATTGCTTTCTTGACCTTCGGAAGGTTGGCTAATTTCCATGTATTGTTTTGAAGAAGGGACTTCATTTCCTCATTCATTGCGACTTTCCACCTTTCTTCACCACTTTGGATAGCTTCTTTATAAGTGGTTGGAATTCATCAATAATGACTGAGGTTGCACATGTCATCATCTCGATGAGACTCATAGGCTTCTTCACAGTTCTTTTGGGTTTATGCGTTGCTATTAACTCAAGTTGTTGTTCAAATTCCTGAGTTGGAACCTGCGTCTCAACTGGATCTTCTTCCAAATCATCAATTTTTTCTTCATCTGCCTTTTGTGGAGGAAAAAATAAATTTTCCCTCAAACTCCACCTGCTTCGAAGCACTATCAGTTACTTTTGTAGCTTCATTTGTATTCTTTTTCATCATAGCAGGTTCTTCAAAAGTAACATCTCGGCTTAATATTACTTTTCTTGTCTATGGACACCATAGGCGATATCCTTTGACTCCAGAAGTAATTCCCATAAAGATAGCCTTCTTAGCTCTCGAATCTAATTTTGACTCTTTCACATGATAATATGCAATTGAGCCAAATACATATAAAGAGTCATAATTCACAGTAGGTTTTCCATACCATTTTTCAAATGGTGTCTTCCCACCAATTGTAGCAGATGGCAAACGATTTATGATGTGGCACGCATATGTTATTACCTCAGCCCAAAATTCTTTGCCCAAGTCAGCGTTGGACAACATACACCGAACCTTCTCCAGCAAAGTTCGATTCATACGTTTTGTCACTCCATTCTGTTGTGGTGTATTTTTGATTGTGAAATGACTAACGATGCCATTTTCTTCACAAACCTTCTGGAAAAGATCATTTTTTTATTCTTTGCCACTGTCTGTGCGAAGACACTTGATCTTTTTGCCACTTTGAGCTTCTATCATCGTCTTCCGTTTAAGAAAGATTCCCAACACTTCATCCGTAGTCTTCATTTTATACACCCATACCCTTCGTGAAAAGTCATCAACAAAGGTTACAAAGTAGTGTTTCTCACCTAATGAAGGTGTTTTGGAAGCACCCCAAACATTAGAGTAAACATAATCCAAAATACCTTTCGTATTATGGATAGCTGTTCCAAATTTAACCCTTGTTTGCTTTTCTTTACACAATGCTTATAAAAATCCAAGTATCCAGATTTAACACCTTTCAACAATCCTTGATCTGATAAGGTTTTCAAGGATTTTCCTCCTGCATGTCCCAAGTGCATATGCAATAGCCTAGTTATCTCTGCCTCTTTGTCAACACTAGATGTTACTGCTGCTGTCCCAATAATTATACTACCATGATAGTGGTATAAATTATTGTCCTTCCGAATAGCCTTCATTACCACTAGCACACCAGGGCATATTCTCGTCACTCTATTATTTGGAGTGACTTTGAACCCCTTTGAGTCTAGGGCTCCTACAAAAATGAGATTTTTCTTCAAATCTGGTAGGTACCGAACATCTGTCAGTGTTCTGCACAATCCATCATGATTCTTTAGTCAGATTGAACCAACATCATATGCGCTAAGAGGGCTATTGTCTGCAGTATGAACAACTCCACATTCTCCTTTTTGTAGATCAACAAACTAGTCTCAATTAGGACACATATGATAGCTATAAACTGAGTCCATCAACTGTACATTAGATGATGTGGATGGCTCCATTGTAACTAATGAGAAATCAAAGTCATCACAGTCGGCTACATTTGAATCCATGACAGCTTTTCCATTGTCTTTTTTTTCAACTTTGGACAATCTTTCGTCGAGTGCCTTTTTTCTCGACAAAAGGCACATTCATCTTTGTTGGGTTTGGATGATCTTGACTTGGGTCTCCTCTTTTTCATTCTTATTTAATTTTGAGAACGACCTCTTGTCACTAATGTTTCTCCTCCACGTTCTTCTGTTTCTTTCTTTCTTTGTTTATAGCTATACAAAGCTGAACAAACTTCTTTAAGAGAAATTTCATCCACTTCATTCCTCCCATAAAGAAGAGTAGTTTCAATGTGCTCGTACTTATCAAGAAGACATGCCAACAACATCAACGCTAGATCATCATCAACAAATGTTACATCCATATTTGTAAATCTGTAACTAACTTGTTGAAACTGGTGACATGATCATTAATTATGCTACCAGGAACATAAGTGAAGTGAAATATTCTTTTCTCATATACAGTTTATTTTGAATATTTTTCTTCAAAAATTTATCCTCCAATACCTTCCACAATCTACATGCAGAAGTTTCCTTTGTGAATGTATACTTTTGTTCTCTTCCAAGGAAGAACCTAATGGTACCACAAGCAACACGATTGATGTATCTCCAATCTGCATCTCCTATATTATTTGATTTCTCTTCTTCTAGAGCAAGATCTAATCCTTGTTGAAAAAGGACATCTTCAACCTCACATTTCCACATCCCAAAGTGTCCTGTTCCGTCAAAAATTTCAACTGCAAACTTCGCATTTGTCTGAATTTGTGACATCAGCAAAGATACCAACGACGTGTTATTGACACTTAAGGTGGACACCTGTGGCTTGTCTGAGACGGATACTTCTTTATTTCCCTACCCCATTTTGTATTACAAATACTATTTAATAGCTGGCTACATAGACTAAGATAATTACTTTCTGATGTAGAAGTTCAGATTATGCTGCAACCACACAGCATACTAAGAAAAATATCTTGACAATACAAACCCAAGGAAAAATCTTTTCTGATGTGGAAGATCAGGCTATACTGCAACCACAAAGCATATTCAGACAGAACCTTGGCTCTGATACCAATTATTGCGGAAGCGAACTAGGTAGAGTAATTATTTCACAATTACTACCCAAAAATAAAAGCCGCTAAAAAATATTAAAAGAGAAAAAATAAAAAGAATAACGAATTTATAAGGTTCGGTGAAACATATTTTACCTACGTCATCAGACACAACTAATCCAATTTTATTCACTCCAAAAAATACAAGTGAAATACTACAAGAGAGAAAGAAGAACAAATGCCTTAGAAGATGAGAAGACAAGTGAGAGGTGTGTCTAATTCCTAAAAATTAGACTTCAATTTATAGGGGGAAAGCCCTTTTACAAATTTGTCCACCCACGAGGTGGGATGGACATACAACTAACATAAATAGTGTTGTACCCTCCTAGATTTTATCAGCTCGCTCAATCTAGCTTAATACGTCTACATTTGTGCTTTTATGTTTTGTGGTTAGCTCCCTGCATCTGAATTGTGAAACCCTATACTGGAGCCAACAATTGATCACTCTTGTAAAATTGCATCTTCACAATGCTGATGAAACAACTTCATAAAAAAATGGGAACGGGGGAAGAATATAAATTATAGAAACAAACCTGACTTGTTTAGCATTGAGGCCTAGTTATAGAACCTGAGCATGGAATTAGTGATAATACTCTAGTGACCAATACTAGAGATAAAGCATAACTTTTTCTACATCCACATATAGTTGGCCCAAAATTCTGGCCACTATACCCAAAATCAACCAAGAAACAAGTTCTTTGTTGAAATGAGACTTACCATTAGGCAAAATACCCACTGTAGATGTAATTTATGTCTATATATATATTTTATTTAATAGAATCGTTCTCATGAATTATATTGCATAAACTGAATATATATTTCTGTTACAGGTCTTTGAAAAAAATTCATGAGACGCACGAAAAGAAAGATTTAAAAGAGCGAAGTACCAAGGGCATCTCTAAGGCATTAATCTCGCAAATTAAATTGTTAAATTTGGTTCACTCCATACACTCCTTTTGAAGTTACCTAAACATGCAAAATTAACTCCATACACGCCTTTTGCAGTTGCTTAAACATGCAAAATTTTGATTTTTACATGACACTATCTAAATCTTGTTCCTTGCAACAACAAAAACAACTATGGGTCAATCCCAAACTAGTTGGGTTCAGCTACATAAGTAATCACTATAAATTACGTTACCTATGTACCATTCCAATATTGAATAATTTGGAACTCTCTAGCACTAGAGGTTTTCTACTCATTCAACTGATAGCTAGAAGACTTGTATCAAATGTTGGAACTAACATAAAAAACCACATGATTAAACCTAAATCCCAAATAGTTAGTGTTACCTATAAGTTGGCGGACTCTTCACTTTCAATGTCACACGCATGTCGGATTCTCCGAAATACACTATTTTGGCAAATCCTACACGCACCCACTGACACTTTTGAAGAGTCCGAGCAACATAGGTTACCTCTATGGAGCTTTTGCTTACATTGTATTCTATTGTTTGCTTAGTCAGCATGGACTCCGAGAGATCGTAGGCCTTCCGATAAAACTTAGTCCGATATAATTTCAGATCTACCTCATCCTTCTCTAACCCCTTTCAGTCATCCTAGTTTCACATACATTTACTGTGCATTTGCAGGTCTACACAAGGCATGGCCAGATCTTGTTAAACAATCTTCTTTTGTTATATCCTACAATTGTTCTTGTTAGGGAATAAACAGGCGATAGCGGAAACGCGATAAGGATCGGTATTTGATATTGAAAAGTATAAAATAAATTGGGAAAGATAATAAAATGGAGACACAAATTTAACGTGGTTCACCCAAAAATAGGCTACGTCCATAAACGACGATGAGAAAAATATCACTATGATGGAGAAGTGTACAACAAACCTCCCTGGATCTAAGCACTACGAGGATATAATTTTTGTGTATCACTCAGTGATATATTAGAGAGGAGTGATAAAAATAAAAGGAGTA
>JAOTQJ010000007.1:933937-954062 GCA_025642045.1 Solanum sejunctum
AAATAATAATATTTTAATATTTAATTTTAACTAATACTATAATTTATTTATTTTTTGCCAAGGTGGAATGTTTTGTCTATGTAGAGTGTGATGTGACATTTTTTTAAAAATGAAAGAAAGAGTATAGCGCACACACCATGATGAGAGTGAAATAAAAGATAGATGTGTGTTTCTCAACCTCATAAATGATAGTTTAGGTGCGTTTCTCAAACTTTCAATACTTTAAGTATGAGACTCAAAAAAGTAGTATAGTTTATGTGTGTTTTGTATACTTATCTCATTATTAAAATTCGTGTACTAACATCAACGTCCACCCTTATGATATCGGCAGGGTATCAATGTACCGTTAAAGTATTATAGAGGATTAAGCCCAATTCTGTATGAAATCAATATGGAATCAATATTAGCATTCTTAATCAGTTTCAAAAGGAATAACGTCTTCTTTTTTAGCAACACTTTAATTTCAACATTGTACATGATATGTTTAAGATCACAAAATTAGAAGACATTTTGATACATTTGATATAACTTTAATTTTGGATCATAAAATTAAAAGATCTTTTATATTATTTTTAAATTTTGTGTCAAAGCCAATTAGATCATTCTTCTTTGAACGAATGGAGTAATAATTAGCTGCCCCCACTGTGTTATACTTGTCTGTAATTGCATGTAAAAGTAACTGTATTGGTGCTTGTGCAAACAACAACGATAACATACTCATGGAATCTCATAAATGGGACTTGAAGAGGATAAAATATATGCAGACGTTATCACTATCTTATAGAGCTAGAGAGTTTGGTTTCTGGGCTTCGTGCAATAGAACTTGTGCAAAATTTATACCAAAGTTATGTGCTTGAAATTTGTGAACAATACAAGTTTTGGTAATCTATATAGCAAGACTTGTGTAATAAAGTTATGCCACAGGGCTATTTTACTCAAATTATTGAAAGTGAAAATTGCTCAACAGACTTGAATTTAATCAATGTAGAGGGAAAACATACATAACAAAAGTGTAAAATTGGAGAATTCTATATAACTCCACTTAGAAACAAAAGCCAAAAAAAAAAAAAACTTGTTTATATACCAGTAAGAGATGATGTTTTCTTGATTTTCTTAGTCTTTATTGTTGGTGGTGAAGGGTGAAAAAATGGATCATCTGTCCAATTCTTTTCACCCCAATGCTTCAACATTCCCTTCCAATTACATAACCTGTCTGTGCATCTCTTTAGTCGTCGATCGTTGATCTTGATCTTCCAATGTCCATCAACATAGTTTGCCTTCTCTGCTCCCCTCCTGTCCCATTCCAATTGCGCCTTTTGCTTTGATCGTAGCAAGCAAAAGTCCTGCAGCTGCTCGGGCATTGCATCGTGCACTTTCCACCACTTGTCATGTGCAACATCACTCGCAAATTCTTGTAAGAAGTCTACGTTCCAATTACAATCGTAGTCCCTGAAACACAACCACGGCTTGTATCCTAGGTAGTGAAGGACATAAAGAATAGGTGGGTCAGCCTGGAAAAGATGTGTTTTCTTTGCTTTCACTACTTCATCATCACCAATCCAGAAGTTCTTCAAGAAGTTCATATGCTTTGGTATACGATGCCACCACGTGAATATTTCGTTTAGGTAGCCTTGATCACCTCCATTATAAGACTCAATCTCATTTATGTGATCCATCAAGAGCTGAAACGTACAATTTGATGGCTCGATCACCATGACACCAGAGTTAAACAACGTGCCATTGTTCCCAGTGGCTGAAATCTGTGGCATCTTAAATAAGATGTCGATGTTCCTTAGTATGAGCAGGTCAGCATCAATGAAAATGATCTTGTCATAATCAGTCAGCTGCCATAGCCTAAATTTGCTATAGTTCCATTCATTGTATGCATCTTTCTCTGCTTTAGGATTTCTTATTCTCTGTATAGTCCTAACTTGCCACCCTGCTGCCTCGAGTCCACTCCGATGATACTCACCTATCGAATTATCAACAAGTATAACGAGATCCCTCGTGGACCCTGACATCCTAATGCTTTGTGCTGCTGCTATAGCTCCACATACATATACATGAGCTGAATGCAAGATTGTTGCATATGCCTCGCGTCTTTTGTTCCCCGAATGTACTTCCTCTGTTACCATAACATAAACGCTATCAATACTCAATATCTCTACAAATGCAAAAAACATACCCAGTGGAATCCCACGAGTGGGGTCTGAGAAGGGTAGAATGTATGCAGACCTTACCACTACCTTGTAGAAGTAGAGAGGTTGTTTCCTTGGAACTCTCGTCTCAAAAACCCATAAGCAGAATAAACTAAATATGACAAAAAAAGGAAAGGGAACAGAAGGAGCGACTCATCATGAAAAGCATATGACAGTATGCAAATACGATAAAATTTACACATATACGACAGATAATGACAACACATGATATAGAGTATATCTTACCCATTGTACCAAAGGGTAGTGCAAGTTCACATGATCCAGCAGGAAGTTGAACTTTTTCTCTAAGAACACTCAAGTCCGGCTTGTACAACCACGCGTTACCTTTCCTAGCAATGAGCTCATTGCACCTATAAAGATTCGGTATAGGGAAGCATTTGGTTATGAAAAGCAAATGCACAGGATGTATGCCCTTGGCAGAGGAAGCTAAACCAGCAGCAGCAAGTTGCAAGTGCAATCGTGCAACATCTCTAGACCAATTCCCTTCATTTCTACACGGTAACTTGACAGCTATGAGATCGATTCGTGTCCTAGGGACTTCAAGTTTTGGGAAAGTAGGACAACTTGGAACTTCACTTTCTTGTTCTTCATCAATCCATTCAGGATACAAGGTGTCCCAAGTCACATTTTTTTCGGCGTAGTCAAGGTGAAGTACTGTTTGATTTGCATTTGGAACAACTTGTTTCCATTCATTGATTTCATCTTTGTTGAAATTTAGAAGGCCAATGTTCTCAATAACTTTGTTTTTGTCTGGTAATTGTTCCAAAACTTGAGATACTTCTTCCCAGCTGATGTCTATATCTGATATGTATCTAGGATCAGAACCACCCCATATCCACCTGTTCATAAAATGTTGCCTGCATTATATAATTTTCTTTACATTAATAAACAATTAAGCTATGATCAATTTGGTGAACAGTAAGGAGGCCCTCTATTCGGGGGGCTACATTCACCTCATGAACAGTCTTCGTCGGAAAACTTTTTCGAATATATAGGTTAAATAGATATTTTGATATATGTATCAATTCTTGAATACCTTTGATACAAAAATCACCCACCCGTGTTCTAAAAGTATAAACACACTTGATGAAAATGTTGGCTCCGTCACTGCCTCTATTTTGAATTTCCAAGTAGAATCCTTTGTACTCCATCTGTTTCTATTCATTTGTCTAGTTTTAACTTTACGCAAAGTTTAAGAAAGTGAAAAATACTTTTGAATCTTGTGATCTTAAATTAAAGATACGATAGAATATACTTAATTATCTTTTTATCTTGTGATCTTAAACATGTTATGTGGAATGTTGAAACTAACGAGTTGCCAAGAAGAGGAGAAAAAATGTTCTTTTCAAAACAGACATAAAAGGAAATTAAGACAAAATCGAAACAAAGGGAGCATTAATTTGTTTTTCTCCAATTTTCACTGATGGTCTACAGGAAACAGTCTCTCTACCGTGAGTACGGATAGATTTGCATACACTTTATTCTCCCCAGACTCCACTCTATAGGACTATATTTGATATGTTGTTGTTGTTGTCATCGCCTTTTCACCAATTTTCTTTCACTTTTCTCTTAAGCTAACTTTTCTAACATGGACCAACTAGCCAAATTTCATTTACAACCTTATATTTTCTAAATTTAACAATAGAAAGATGTAGTTAAACATTCTACATTTTCGAAATTTAACTTGTATACGCTGACACCATAAATATATACATTGAAGAATAGATGAAGTCGACATACCTTGAAACAGTGTCAGCATTATTATGTTGACAGACAGAAGGGGAAGAAAGAATCATGTAGAAAGTGCCAATCACAATGAAAAATAGCAAAAGCTTTAGAGGATGGAACTTGCAATTTGTGTTCTTCTCTTGAAATGGATTTTGGAGTGGCTTTATGCCTCCAACATCCTTCACTCTTATTTTTTGTAATCTTCTTTTGCATGCATCTTCTCTGTATTAGCAATGCAGCAATAAAATTATTAGTAAGTAATTTGTGTTAATATCCTTAACACAAATCAGAAGTTAGCTGTTCAACAGAATCTAGTAACTTTGATTCAGACTTTGTATTTGTATTTAAAGCTTCACTTTATATGTATAGATAAATTACTAAGAAATCAATAAGTTGTGATTTCAAAAATCTAAATTTCATAAACTCAAACTTCTAGCTCTGACTCAATTTCAAACTAATTTCAATCTAGAATTAATCCTTTACACAACTAAGTGTTGATGCATTGTGAGTTGGAAATATGTTTGGATAGTGCGCACCTCCAACATTATTATCATTAATTTTTCTTATAACAAGGGAATTCACAATCTCTACCATTTTGGATGCACATAGGGTAAATCTTCACTTCTATACAATAAATTATAAAATACAAAAGAGAAGCAACCCGCATTAAACAAGTTCAATGCAACAAATTCAATCCACAAGGTAAACCCCTTAGTCAATACTGGCAAGGGGTTTCGATTGGACCACCCTCAAAGGATATTATCATTAATTTTCACCCACAATTTAAAATACTTTTTCATTATCAAATCATCTAAAGAATCTAATTAAGATAAATCAAACTAACTACTACAACACATGAAAAATACTCTGCGAATATTAAAAGAAACATATTTGGTCAATGCATATAAATTAAATCTTGTGGATTCTTCGTAATTTAAGTATCATTTAGTTGACCCTCTATTTGTTGGATATTGTACGACGTTATACGTTAGTACCACCACCCAAACACCCTAGCAAATGTGGGGTCCAGCTCCCTTCTTTTCAACAATTTAACAATTGTGCAAACAATTGTTATGGTTGTTGTGAAAAGTTGTTAAGTAACTTTTGACAATTAGAAAAAGTTATTTACCTGTCAAAGAAAAATAGGCAGTAAAATTTTCTATATAAAAGGGCAATTTGCTCCTAAGATGCATACACCAAATTGAGAGGAAAAAAGAAAGAGAGTCACAGAGAGAATAAAATATATTGAGTATTTTATTTGTGTGGTATACCATAGGTTATTTAATAAAAATAGCTTGTAAAGAAAAATAGAGTGGGGCGATATTTTAGTAAGGTAAAAAATCAAAAGAAAATATTTCTTTTGTGTGTATAGAAGTCTTTGAAAGTATTGTACTCGTACCTACACTATATAAAATTCCTTACTATAATAGTATCAGTTGCTCCTCTTGGCCCGTGGTTTTTTCTCTTATTTAGAAGGGTTTTCACGTAAAATTTTTGGTATTATTATTTTCTCATTTTTTATTCATATTATTGTGTCATATTTATTATGTGTTAGTCCATATTTTTTCCAACAAACTGGTATCAAAGCCAAGGTTCTATCTGAGTATACTCTGTGGTTGCAGCATAGTCTGAATTTCCACATCAGAAAAGAATTACTTTGATAAATAATTTTTTGAAAAAAATAATGGAAGCCAACACTAGTAGAATGACCACTTTGAATGGCACTAATTATGCTATTTGGAAGGGAAAAATGAAAGATCTATTTTACGTTAAGAATTTTTATCAACTAGTATTTGCCACTAAAAATCCTGAAAATAAAACAGATGAAGAGTGAAATCTGTTGCATAGACAGGTCTGTAGATTTATTAGACAATGGGTTGATGATAATGTGTTGAATCATATTTCTGGGAAAACACATGTTCGTGCCCTATGGGAGCATCTTGAAAGTTTGTATGCTCGGAAGACTGAGAACAATAAAATGTTCTTGATAAAGCAGATATTGAGTTTAAAATATATTGATGGTTCTCCAATGACAAATCACCTGAATAATTTTTAAGGAAACACGAACCAGTTGACTGCTATGAGCATTAAATTTGATAAAGAAATTCAAGACTTGCTTCTACTTGATTCCCTACTAGATTCTTGGGAAACATTTAGAATGTCATTATAGAATTTTACTCCGGATGGTGTGATCTCTATGGATTTTGCCAAGAGCAGTGCATTAAACGAAGAGATGAGAAAAAAATCTCAAGGTTTTTCTTAGTCAGATGTCCTAGTGGCAGGTTCTAGGGGGAGAAACAAAAATCGTGATTTTCTGAATAGAGAACACAACAGGAGAAAATCTAGAGGCAAACTTAAAAATGTTGAGTGCTATCATTATGGTATGAAAAGGCACACAAAGAAGTTCTGCCGAAAATTCAAAAGGGAGAACAGAGAAAAAGAAGAAAATAAAGAAGAAGGCAATGAAAATTATTTTACCACCACTGCCACCGAAGATCTTCTCACTATTCTTGATGTTGATCTGATAAATATTTCTTGTGATGAGTCAAGTTGGGTAGTGGATACTGGTACTGCATCTCATGCGACACTCAGGAAAGTTTTTTCTCTGTCTATACTCCATGTGACTTTGGAACCTTGAGTATGACTAATGAGACTGCGTTTAAAGTAGTTGGTATTGGTACAATATGTTTAGAAACTAGTGTTGGAACTAAACTAGTTTTAAACAATGTGAAGTATGCACCTGATGTTCGTCTGCATCTCATTTTTGTTGGGGTATTAGATGATGAAGGGCATGTCAGTACCAACGGTGGAGGAAAATAAAAGGTCATTAAGAGTTCCTTGGTTGTGGCTCATGGCGAAAAATATCATGGTCTATACTGGACTACAACTTCTACTTATGCCAATATGGTGAATGCAGTTGAGGACGATAAATCTTCAACGTTATGGCATAAGAGACTTAGCCACATTAGTGAGAAAGGAATCAATGTTCTAGCTAAGAAGAAATTATTGTCAGATTGCAAACGTGCTAAATTAGAAAAGTATGAGTACTACCTGACTGGAAAGCAAAATAGAGTTTCCTTCAAGTCTAACCCTCCTTCATGCAAGACAGAGTTGCTTGAGTTGGCGCACTCTGATTTTTATGGTCCAATGAAGTCAAAGACTTTGGGTGGTGCCCTCTATCTTGTCACTTTCATTGATGATTATTCGAGAAAACTTTGGGTCTACGTCTTGAAGACTAAAGACCAAGTTCTAGGTGTCTTTAAGTAGTTTCAGGCTTCAGTTGAGAGAGAAACTGGAAAGAAACTGAAATGTATTTGTACTGATAACAGTGGTGAATATTGTAGATCATTTGATAAATATTGCAAGCATCAAGGTATTAGACACCATAAGACTCCTCCTAAGACTCCTCAGCTTAATGGTTTGGCAGAGAGGGTGAACAGGACTTTGATGGAGAGAGTTAGATATTTGCTTTCTGAAGTAAAGTTGCCAAACTTCTTTTGGGGGGGGGGGGCATTATTGACTGCTGCACATAATTAATCTATCTCATAATATGGCTTTGCAAGGTGATGTTCCAAATAAAATTTGGTATAGTAAGGACGTTTTCTATGATCATTTGAGGGTGTTTGATTGCAAAGCATTTGTATATGTGCCAAAAGATGAGAGGTCAAAGTTAAATACCAAGACAAGATAGTGCATTTTTGTTGGATATAGCCTTGATGAATTTGGTTACAGGCTATATGATCCAATTAAAAAGAAGCTTGTGAGAAGACGCGATATCGTCTTCATGGAGAATCAAACAGTTGAAGACATTGAGAAAACAGAGAAGCTAGAATCCTCCAGTTCTAATAGTGTGGTTCATTTTGATAAAGTGCCTCATGAAAGTGTGCATGATGTTGGCAGGTTCGATGATCATTATGATGCCCAGGATCATGTTCAAGATCAACATGTTAATATTGATAATAACAATGATGGTGTTATTAATGATCCTCCAGCTCATGAAGTTGTGGATGAATCAAATATTTCTCTCAGGAGGTCCACAACATAACATGTTCCCTCGTCTCGTTATTCATCAAATGAGTATATGCTATTCACTGATGGGGGAGAACCTGAATGTTATAAAGAGGCTATGGAAGATGAACACAAGGGTCAATGGATAAAGGCCATGCAAGATGAGATGAAATCCTTGTATAAGAACCATACTTATGAGCTGGCAAAATTGGCTAAGGGCATGAAAGCTTTGAAGAATAAGTGGGTGTTCAAAGTTAAAATTAAAGAACACACCCGGAAGCCCAGATGCAAAGCTAGATTGATTGTTAAGGGATTCAATTAAAGAAAGGGTATTGACTTTGACAAAATATTTTCATCTGTCATGAAAATGTCCTCCATTCGTATAGTTCTTGGTCAGGCTACTAGTTTAAATTTGGAAATTGAGCAGATGGATATGAAAATGACTTTTCTTCACGGTGACCTAGAAGAGGAGATTTATGTGAAACAACCTAAGGGCTTCAAAGTAAAAGGTAAAGAAAATTTTGTGCGCAAACTCAAAAAGAGTCTATATGACCTAAAGCAAGCTCCTAGATAGTGGTACAAAAAAATTAAATTTATTATGGGGGAGCAAGACTACAAGAAGACTTCCTCAGACCATTGTATGTTTGTACAAAAATTTTTTGATAATAATTTTATCATCCTATTGCTATATGTGGATGATATGTTGATTGTAAGCAAGGATACTTCTAAAATTGATGAGCTGAAGAATGAGTTATGTAGGTCTTTTTCTATGAAAGACTTGGGCCATGCTAAACAAATTTTGGGCCTGAGGATCACTTTTCTCAGAGATGAAAGGAAGATTTATTTGTCACAAAAGAAGTACATTGAACGTGTGTTGGACCGCTTCAATATGAAGAATACTAAGCTTGTTAGCACACCTCTTTCTAGTCATATGAAGTTGAGCAAGAAGATATACCCAACAACGAAGGAGGAAAAAGAGAATATGACCAAAATTCCATATTCCTCTATCGTTGGAAGTCTAATGTATGCAATGGTATGCGCTAGACCTGATATTGCTCATGCAGTTGGTGTTGTCAGCAGATTTCTCGATAACCCTGGAAAAGAGCATTGGGGAGCTGTGAAGTGGATACTTAGGTATCTGAGAGGAAGTTCAGATATATCCTTATGTTTTGGAGGCTTTAGTCTAATCTTAAAGGGCTATACAAATGCTGATATGGCTGGTGACCTTGATAACCAAAAATCTACTACTGGATATTTGTTTACTTTTTTAGGGGGAGCTATATCATGGCAATCAAAGTTGCAGAAGTGTGTTGCACTATCTATGACTGAAGCTGAATATATTGCTGCTACTAAAGCTAGCAAAGAGATGATATGGCTTAAATATTTTCTTCAAAAGCTTGGGTTGCAGTAGATAGAGTATGTCATTTATTGCGATAGTCAAAGTGTGATAGATTTGAGCAAGAATTCGATGTACTATGCAAGGACAAAACACATAGATATGAGATACCACTGGATTCGAGAAAAAATAGTGGACAAATCTATGCAAATTGAAAAGATCTCTACAAATGAGAATCCTGCAGATATGCTAACCAAGGTTATGACAAGAGACAAGTTTGAATTGTGCAAAGAACTTGTTGGCATAAGCTCTCTCTAAGAAGAGAGATATACCTTCTTTTGGAAATGGGTCTGGAGGGGAAGATTTCTGGGGTCCAAACCCCTTCTTTTCAACAATTTAATAATTGTACAAACAATTGTTATGGTTGTTGTCAATTAGGAAAAGTTGTTCACCTGCCAAAGAAAAATAGGCAGTAAAATTTTCTATATAAAGGGGCAATCTGCCCCTAAGATGCATACACCAAATTGAGAGAAAAAAAGAAAGAGAGTCACAGAGAGAATAAAATACATTGAGTATTTTATTTGTGAGGTATATCATAGCCTATTTAATAAAAATAGTTTGTAAAGAAAAATAGAGTGTGAGTGATATTTTAGTAAAGTGAAAAATCAAAAGAGAATATTTCTTTTGTGTGTGTAGAAGTATTTGGGAGTATTGTACTCGTGCCTACACGGTGTAAAATTTTTTACTATAGTAATATCAGTTGCTTCTCTTGGCCCGTGATTTTTTACCTTATTTAGAAGAGTTTACATGTAAAATTTTTGATGTCGTTATTTTCTCATTTTTATTCATATTATTGTGCCATATTTATTATTTGTTAGTTCATATTTTTTTCCCAAAAGCAAACTCACCCAAATTATCTATTATATTGGGATAATTTCAAATATATACATTAAACTAATTAACTTATAATAAATATGACCCTCTTTTATTTATATAAAAAGTATCCCAAATTCGTAGAGAATATACATCAGTGTATAATATAACTTATCAAAACTCATAGAAAGTATTCATTGACTATACGATGAAGATTACTTATACATGCGCTATACACTAAATATACATTTCGACACACCCAAAAATTTAATATAACTTGATTATACATAAAATATACACTGACTATATATCCATATACAATGAATAACTTTTTTTTTAATTATTTTTGGTCAAACAGCCATACGCTATAATTATCCCTAATATTTATTTTATTTTGGATTTTATATCTGGATGTTCACCTCTCGTTTTGTAGATATGATTAATTTGAAATTTGAAGTTGCGCCAAAAAGTCTATTTTAAAGGGGATAAAGGTACTCTTTATTAATAAAAATTTTATTTTTAGGACACAAACTCAAAGCATCTGAGTAAGGATACAATCACAACCTTAAACATTTATTAACATTGAATTTCTGTCTAAGAAAGAGGTAGATAACATTGGCTTAGCTACCTCAACAACTAACGTGTCCTTAATTTAACAAATGAAATTAAAGATCCCATCCAACATATTAAAAATAATATTACTATAATTTTTTATCCTAGGTTGAACAGTTGCAATTGTTTACCTACCACATGTTGGACCACCACAAACTAGTTAATTTAATAAATCTCTAATTAAAAGGTTGCTTAGTCTAATTAAAGTGGGGTCTTAAAGTTAAGAGAATACAACTACTCTACCATCCTTAAACCAATAAATCTTTAATCTCACATAAAATTCAAAATAACTCTTTCCTAAATTTTGGAAAAAAAAAAAAGGAAAAGAGACCATTCAAAAGTAATATTGATTCTTTAGCATGGTGCACTAAATATTTTTTTTATTAAATTTGACGTAGACAATCTATTTTAATATAATTATCAATAATTAATTTTAAAATATTGATTTTTAACTTGACAAATTAAGACAAGAAGTAATTAGTGTAACGTATAAGTATGATACATTTTTCTATTAAAACTTACTTCCCAAGTTTTTTGGGGTTCTTTACTTGAAAGGAACCAATAAATAAGGCTAATCTTTTTAAGTACATATATTAATTTAATGTTATCTATAAATACGGTTCATTTCATAGGAAAACGTAATTTCTAAGCTGTCGACCAAAATTTCAATTTGTGAAAATATTTTGACATGGACATGAGATTTCCTAGATTCGATATGTCTCTTTTGGAGTTTTTGATTAAATTTGAATTTGTTCGAAAAAAATTCACCTAAAAAATAAAGTACTTTCTTTAAAAAATGACTTCATTCCCAAAATTCAAACTGAGACTCTGGCTAAAAAATTTTGACATAAATATTACATTTTCTAGATTTGATGCATTTACTTTAAAATTCAACTAATTTAAATTTATTCAAAAAAAAATTCACCTAAAAATAAAATAATTCTTTAAAAAATGACTCCATTCCCAAAATCAAACTAAGACTCTAGCTAAAAAATGAAAGATTACTAAACAAATAACCCCATCACATACAACATATTTATCATTTTATTTGTTTAATTAAAGATTACTAATCCTTGCTTTATGATTTAGTTATCTTTTAGATTATTCGATTAAGTAATTATTTTTTGAAAAAAACTTTTAGCGTAATGTCTAAATGCTAGCTAGTTCCAACCTAAGAGGTTCGTGTTCGTTTGGTTCGTGGACAAAGTTATTTTAAAATTATAATTTTAAAATTATAATTTATCTCACGTCTCAGTTGAGATACAATAACATCAAATTAGAGCTATAATTTCATCTTACGATTAGTTATATTTCAACTTAACAAAATATAAATTTAGTTTCAAATGTGATTTTTGAATATGTCATCTTATCCCACGAACCAAACCGAAGTTTCAAAGTAAACATATACAAAGTAGAATAACTATTTTCACAGAATTAATGTTTTGATGTTTAAGAAAAATAAAAACTTATCACACTTTCCAAAAAGTTCTTTTAATAAATTTAGCAAAAAGGAAAAAAAAACTCACATTGATCTTCTAGCCTCCATGAAATCTCCAGCTCAAGAAGGATAAAAATTAGGTAAAAATCTGCCAAAAACATAAGAGAAAATATATATTAATCCAATAAGAAATACTGCAAATTATTACCTCTACATCATTGCCATTGACCAAGATAAGTGGAAAAAAAAAAGATGGACAATTTGCAATGTACAAAAACTAAAAAAGAAACAAATGATTACTTCACAAAATAAATGCTATGTGCACGCCTATCCAATAAGAAAAAAAATAATTCTTTTGGATGAATGAATTCAGAATTTAAAATTTAGCATGTATTAAAATGAATATGTTCTATTTTAACATATACATGTATTCTAAAGTTTTCTTATACAATAATAACTATGTTTCAGTCTTAGACAATTAATGAAATTATTATATTCACAATTCATCATTCGGTCTATAGATAAAATGCTTTAATTTTTTATTCTCATATAAGGTTGAAAAATGTATCAACAATATAATAGGGCGACAAGATAAGCGAATTCAGAATTTAAAATCTAACATATATTCAAAATGAATGTAATCTATCTTAATTAATATATACACACATATGCATATACGTATTTTAAAGTTTTTTCCATATAATAATAATTATATCTCAATCTAAAAAAATTAATGAAATTATTATGTACACGATGCATCACCCACCAATAGATAAAATGCTCTAATTTTTCACTCATATGAGGCGGCACAAATATATCTATCTCTCTATCTATATCTATCTATCTCTCTATCTATCTATATCTCTCTATCTCTCTCTCTCTCTCTCTCTATATATATATATATATATATATATATATGCATGAATATGTATGTATACAATTTTGAATACTAGAGTAAAACATTGAAATTACATGCATATATGGTTTCAAAAGAAATTGATAAAACAAAACTCACAACAAAAGAATTCACCTTTGTAAATACTAGGCAATGATAATCCACATGGAAAATATAATAAATTATTGTTTTCTTCTTCTTCTTCTTCTTTGTTCTTTATACTTTGGTTAATTTAAAAAGGTTTTTCCGTTTTGTATGAGAAGAGAGAAAGGAGGAAGAAAGAAAAAGGACACTCTCAATATAAGAAACAACTCCATCTATATATGATTGAATTCTTTCAAGTTTTTGTAAATATATAATTTTTTTTCTTGAAGCTACAATAAAATATATGATATTTGAGATATGTCCAACTATTTCTGGTGACTTTACCAAAAATATTAAAAAATAATCTAATATGTCTTTTCAAGTCGATTGAAAGAACCATTCTTTTCACCAACTTCTTTGCTTTTGAATTATCTCTTCTTATATATTATAAATAAATAAGGAATTCCAAAAATAACATGTTTTTAATTTCCCGTTTAAATTCTTTACAATATATAAGTCATTCAATAAAGAAAATTATATTGTCTTGGAAATTTTTATTTAATGTTTTTCCTCCCCTTTGGACCATTTTGCTTCTTTGGTATATAACTTTAAGGATATGTTTTATGACGGACTTCTCTCTTTTTTTGGCTTCGTATGTTTCGTACGAAGAAAAAATACAAGCATTTTTCGATCATACAACATTGACAATTATTTTTTATTGAAAGAAAAATTTATGACTTTTTGGTTTATATTCATGTCTGATAATTCATTTTAACTAATATTAAATTTAAAGCATATGAAAGATGAGAGATGTATTTTGTTGAAAAGTACTTTCTATCATACCAAGCATATCTTTAAATTATATACACTTTCGATACAAAAAAATATTACTATATTATCGGTGCACGAAAAGTAAAGTATATTTTTAAATATATTTTTTAAGATCAGTAAGATAATCAATTACTATGAAAAATTCATAGAGAAAAAAGAAGGATTATCTTTTATAATTTTTTAAGGAAAAATATATTAAGGTTGTCTATGAAACACATGATATAGAAGGTAGGAAAATATTTGCTTGAAGATAATAGTTCTAGTAGATGTATTATTAGGTCAATGAAAACAATGTGTTTTGTTTATGATGTGAAATTATTGATTAGGAAGTTATATCTAATTAATTAATGACTTATACCAATAATTAATCATGTCAATTAGGTGAATTATGGAATATATCACATATAGTAACAGTCTGTGGAAGCTGGTAATAAGTTTAATTCCTTTTATAGATCTAAATTTGGTTTCTATTTAAATCAATAATTATAACTAGTAATTAAGTTGATTAGTGTTTTAACCTAAAAAATAATTAAGTGGTCCATATTAATCATATAGTGAATCAATTAGTTGTAGTAATGTCTACTCAATTTACTGGTCAAAAGGTGATGAATCTTTTTGTGACACATTTTTTATTTCCTTTATAGTGAAAGTGTACAAAAAAAATATTCTTTTTAAACCTACCATTGCTTTTTGCCATAATTTTTTTTTTAAAAAAAAAGATTAAAGGTGAATGCATTGAATAATTAAGATTCTCCCCATTTATTTTTAATGAATTAAAGGAAAAATTACATCCCATAATTGGATGCCTATTAATATAATGTATTTCCTATAGTTGCTAAAATGGAGCTATCCTATTATGTTATACAATCTCAACAAGTAATCATTTAATTAAGACTTTTAATTAAGTTAATTATAATATATAATAACTTTACATCAACATGTGAAGCTGACATACGTGTAAATGTATAATGATATATATTTTATATATAGCAAGTCTGATATAATTTTATATATATACAGTAGATGTCAAATCCCTTCGACTAGTTCGTGTCTACTTCTTTAGATTTTAAACCTCCCAGATGAAATTTCTGATTCTGCTTATGGGTTTTTGAGATGAGGTACCCTCCCCAGACTCTACTTATGGGATTTCACTGGGTATATTGTTGTTATTATTGTATATAGCAAGTCTAATATAAATGAAAATTAGAGTAATTACATACAACAACTAATTATACATACTACCTTAACGATTTTTTTTTCCACAGTATCAGTACATATAACTTAATTTTTTTTAATTAATAGTGAATTATTAATTTATTATCATGATAAGCATAAAGATAAATTATATACATTGAGTTGGAAAGCTTGATAGCTGAGCAAAAAAAATATTGAAAATGAGATATGTGCTAAAGTACTAAGAAGAAGCAATCTACTTGGCACTTTGGCAATTAGAAATGTCTTTGTTTGATACATACGAATGTTGGTGAGTGAAACCTTGCACCTATCGCTACGTATCTATTTGTTACTCCAACCACCATGCATGTCTACATATTTGTGTATTTAACAAATATAGATACATGTATGTATGTGTATGTATGTATGTATGTATACACACACTTAACAAACTTCGATGAATATATAATATATACAAGTATATAGTGGTATTCAAGAGCGTGATTAACAGAGTCAAATCAATAAGATTGAGGGTCTATAGTCAAACTTTATCTAGATATTTACAATAACATACTCATTTAATTCTACGAGTGACATCTGAGAAGTATAAGATATATACAGACCATATGAAGTGAGAATCTAAATAATGCAACTTTTCATTTAAAACACATGTGATATAAAGTTGGAATAACAAAACTTGGCATGAAAAATTGAGAAGTTTTAGAATAATAAAACTTGAATCAAGAATTTGTATTGTCGATATGTGTATGTAAACACTGAAAATTTATGGGAATCTGTAAGATGTGTTGGATTACAGTTAGGATTTCTTGGAGGTTACTCTACCTTAAACCCTAGTTTATGCTTATATAAATTAAGTGTCTTCCCGTGGCTTCCGGACTGGGTGTGCTTTGAGCCCCTCGATGAAAATTAAGTAAATATGAAGTTGAAAAGTGGGATTCATATTTATTAATGATCTTGTATGGCAATTTTGACTACATCGTAGGATCCAAAATGTCGAATTTAGTGTGGTTACATAGTTTGTTTGCGTGTATTGAATTCCAAACGAGTTTTAGACACCCCATCGGAATATTTGAAGTTGGCTGAAATTTGGTGCAGGCCCACTTACCCATCACAATCTCGACACCTATATGGTCTTTCAGGTAATGCTTCTCGATCGAGACCCTTGGGCCCATGATCGCAATGAGGAGTTTGAGGCAATATAAATTATAACATTTCAGAATTCTATTAAGTTGAAGGGAATCTCAAACATTCTATAAACTCTTGAAATATTCATCAGAATATGTTAAATTTTTCTTGATAATTAAATACTTTAAAAAGATCTATAGAAATTTTTTTATTGAGATCAAGTCTAAATTATTCTAGTGCAAAAAATACATTACTAATGACCTTCGGATCATGGAGAAATCTATAGAGAGAAGAATCAAGGGAGGAACACATTTGTACACACAATACTTATCAATAAAATTATGTTTTTTCATATTTTACTTGTGATTCAATTTATTTTCTATCATATTAAAATTTGTTATAACAATATAAATTAAATTTGAAATAAAGCTCTTAACAATTTTGCTAAAAGAATAATTTCTTGAAATATGTAAACAATGCAAAAAATATTACAATAAAAAAGTTGGAGAAATATCATGGCTTGAGATGATTTAGAGTCCGTTTGGCTTAGTTGAAAAAAATAGCTTTTAAAAAGTATTTTAAAAGCACTTTTAAAGTGCTGAATTTATTTAAAAAATAAGCAATTATGTGTTTGGATAAAAGTGTTGTAGCCAAAAAAACAGTTGTTGATGTGTTTGCACAAAAGTGTTGTTAAGCAGCTTCTTAATTAAAAATATTTGAAATACCCATCAAGTTGTTAATATTATAACAACTGATTACTTTAAAATTTTCTATCTTAAAAAATAAAGAAAAGTAAAATAAATTTCTATTTTACTTCAATATCAATAAAAACTTATTATTTAAGTAAATTTTATATACACAATTTAAGATAACATTTTTACGATACCCAATTTTTTAAACAAGAAGAAAAGTTGGACTAGTAACAATTTTGCAGTAAAAACTAATGAAAAAATAAAAGAAATATTGAAACTTACATTAATGGCAGTGGAGGAAGAGAACCCAAGCTTTGTGAAGAGAGAGCGCGGCGAGAAGAGTATTGGGTTGTGGTTTGAATTGAAATAATGAGAAGGAATATTTTTGAAAATATGAAAAAACATTTAGAGTAAAAAGATAATTTTTTTTGAGCAAATTATAACAACTTTTAAGCTACAAAATAAAAAGTTGAGGGTATTGCTTTTAACTTTTAACTTATTTTAAGCGAATTTTAACTTTTTTAAAAATATTTTAAAAATTATCAAATACTTTTATAAGCTAAAAAGAGATTAAAAGCAGGTTTGACCAATTTTTAAGCTTAGCCAAACAGACTCTTAATCATTCATATGAGTAGAGTCAAACGAGTATGTATGATAGTACTAGAAATAAGTTTTTATAGAGTGAAGTACCAAAATTAAAATACATCTAAATTATTTTGTTCATTTGAGTTTAATATTTAAATTATTAAGAGTGCATATTTAAATTATTATTTATTAGTTTGAGAAACACACATTTTCGATTCCTTTTATATTATTCTCTTGATGGTGTGTGTATCACACTCATTTTATCTAAAAAGTCTTGTCACATGAATAAAATATTTTTTCTTAATAAAAATTAAATAATTTTTTAGTATTAATCAAAAGTTTAAAATTAAAGGATCACTATCCCCCTCCCCCCCCCCACTCCCCACTCAAAAAAAAAATTATTAATTTTTCTATAAAAGTTTTTTAAAAAATTCTTACTCCCCTCCCCTCAAGCACCCACCACCTGTCTCCCCCTCCTTGCCTCTCCTCCCATAAAAAATAAGATTTTTTTTGAATATTTTTTATCTAAAAAAATTCCTACGCCACTCCCAAAAGAATTTTACTTTTTTAAAAGAAAAAATTCGGATTAGACATATACAAATATTTTGAAGAATTTTTTTTTTACTTTGCTAAATGTTTGTCAAGGTGGAATCTCTTATCTATATGGAATATCACGTGGCAAAATTTTATAAATAAAAGAAAGAATGTAGTACATAAGTCAACACATATCAGTTAATGAATTTTTTTCAAATTAATAACTGATAGTTTATGAATGAAAGTCATGCACTTAATAATTTAGGTATGAAACTTTAAAAAGAAAAAAAAAGAGATTTTAGGTGTAGTTTTTAACACTTTACGCTTTTTTATATCATCAACGTTAATTTTTTTATTATAGATCTACTATCAATTTTTCTTAATCATTTACAAAAAAAATAATAAAAATTGAGGGTAGGGGAAATGGGGAGGAGAAATATAATATGAGAGTTGAACCCTCACCAACAAGGTGGGAGTTCAGGCAGTTAATGAACTGAGCTATCAGAATTCAATGTGTAATTTTAATATTCAATGTGTTAATCTCATTTTTCAATTATTCAACTATTTTATTTTACCAAGTTTAATAATATCTAGATTAATCAACTTTTATCTCTTTTGATGCAACAACAAGATTTATTTGTAACAAGTGATTTTGTGGGTTGGTCAATTGATCATATTTTTATTCATGAAATTTTACTAGTTTCTTTTATTCCAATCGTTGCTCTTCCAATTTTATCTCATTAGGATTAATTGCATTGAATACACATTTTATTCATTTTTTTTTTTAAATTTGCTCTTCCCTAATTTTGGTATGAAAACAACGAAAGGTCTTTCAAATTTAAACTCGATTTTGGTTCATTATCAAGTTCATTGATTAAAGTTAAAAAAATCTTGTCAATTTCTATTGATAATGATCTTTTATCAAATGTATATATTTTTTGTTCAAATTTTTGGTAATCAGTACGTATTTGACAGAAAGATAGTATGCATTCTATTTGGTCTAATTTTCTCTTTCTATTTATGGGTTTGCTCCCTCGGTGAGATAAAGTTGAGTCAGAAGATCTCGATTCAAGATAAATTCACGAGGAAGTCTAGTAAAAGTATTGTCTGTGATTGAAGATGAAACACTTTTTTTTAATTGTTCCTAGATATGGTCCATTTAACAAAAAATTATATGGTTTAGGCATATATTCTTTTTTAGTATCAGCAGTACATAATCTAGTTCGTGTTTTGAGTATATCCGACAAAAGAGATTCCTTTGTCTAGAATTTCAAGTCGATTTACAAAAAAGTTTCAAGTTAGTTTAAATTATTTTAATATTTTATTACTTATTTATTTTAATTTGGCATAAAAAATAACTTTTTGAATCCCGATAGAAAGAAATTTCACTAATAAAAAAGCCTTTAATGCTACCTAATACCCTTTTATTTTTCAAATATTTTTACAAATATACTTTTTTTGATGTCAAAGTACGTTTCTTTGATACTTTCATTTATAAATCAAAAAAAAAAAAATTGTCCACAAATCATCCCTCCCTTTAGGTTCTTTTTTCAAAAAATGAAGAATGAAGGAGAAAATTCTTGACAAAATTTGAAAAAGTAAACGACAATTTGAAGGTAATAAAATAAAAAAAATTAAATATATTTTTTCTATTTCTAACCTAAAATTTGAAAAAAATTAAGAATTTGAACCTCCGAATAGCGGGTTCAAATCCATTGCTTACCACTTGGCACATCCCATTTAGATTTTTATGTGATACTATTCAGGTATATTGTTTTTTTTTTTTTTTGGTCAACCCTAGATTGATATTTGCATTTTTCCTATATTTTTGTTTTTGGCATGTATAGATATAAAGTTCAACTTAATTTTGGTCATTACATACAATTCAATTAAAATATTATATGCAAATATGATTTTTTTTTAATTCTTCTTTGAGATAAAGAGGATTTTGATTGGATGTGTTCAAAGAAA
>JAOTQJ010000007.1:955786-967746 GCA_025642045.1 Solanum sejunctum
GTGAAAGGTTGAGAGGTCCTTTTTTGGACCTTTATCGTTTAAATTTTTAGCAAACAATATAAATTTCATTATTTTAGGGTCTAATTATATAATTTTTACTATAGTTTTTAAAATTACCTTTCATACCATATTTACTTCTCTAGATTCATACCTCTAACGCACTCAAATACATGTATTCGAATACATGTGATTCAAATTAGGTAAAATTTACATTGTATCTAAACGTGATTTGTATATATTCAGGATACACTAACTCTCTCGCTTGCCTCTCTCCTGCTCTCGCTCGCCTTTCTACTTATTTATCCATATTTTAGAATATAACTGGAATGTGTATGGTATCCTAGACACATGTATCTAGTGTGATTTACGTGTAACTAGGACACACTTTGTTTTTCTCTTGCCTCTCTCCTATCCCTCTTGCCTTGTTGTTCTCTCGCTCGCCTCTCTCCCGATGTTTTTGTATTTCAGAATTTATCTGGTATAAAATATACATGTATTTCACTTGAAGTTTGAAGGAGTGATGATCTAACTTGAAATTTAATATGAAATTATTAATTCATGAGATAATATGTAATTGTTTAAAATTAAAAAATGGATTAGTATTATGATAATGTTTATGTAATTAGATAATTTTCTTTACATTTTCTTTGGATAATTTGAAGAGCGGCCCAAAAGTATGCCCCGCTTATATAGTTGATCGTATCTATAGATCTTAGTGGAATCAGCCCAAAGTCCACTTTGTTTGAGGTCTCCATAATTCACAATTGATTTAGTAGAGATTTATGTGTTGCTACACCATTGACGGAGTTCATTTTAAGGAAAATTTATTTGGACGAGTACTTTTTTTTAAATAATTATTAATTTTAGTAATATTTTTTTATTTATTATTATTTATTAAAACACATGGTAATATGATAATGAATTTGTATTTGTGTAAAAATATATTATGCATGTAATATAAATATATTATAAGTATTTAAAAATATATTGTGCTTGTTTCATTATAAAAATTGATACAATATGTGTTGAAGTGTATGATAAATGTATTATCCATCAATAAGAGTTGTATTAGATATGTTTTATAAAAAATTCTATAGAATATATATAAAACTGTATTATAAGTGTTTAATGAAAAAAATTTATTATTACTATAAATAATAATATTTTCTTAATTTAGTATATCCATATACATTTTTCTTGATTTAATTGATATTATTCATAAACGTTTTAGACCTTTTCAACAGATTTTTTAGTACATAGAATTGGAAAATATACTGTTAATAAATTGAACATACAAAGCAAATTGACCAAGTCTTTTATGCTTACCTTTCCCATGATTAATGTATATGCAAGAAAGTACTCTTAGACAGCTCATTAATTTTAAAAAATTCCAATACAAAGATTAACTTATCAAATGGGGGTACTCACTTCCTTTGCTTTTACTTGTCTAGTATATTAATGACTCATTTGAAAATATAATATGAATCAGATTAATATAAAGTTGAAGTTTTGTTTGGACTTGCAATTTAGAATTTCTTAATTTATAGAGAAAGGTCTTATAAAAACTATCAAAATTTCCTCAATTTTTATATAATCTTACAAAATGAGCAAATCATAGTTCATAAACAAGATATCGAAATATGTAGATAAATCACATATCCTTATACTCTTTTTATAAATAAATATTTTTTATTCTAAACTTTTAAATAAATGTAATTTTATAAAATATCACTATTTAATAATAAATTATTTTATTAAAAGTGATTTTGATTCTCAAAATGCAAATCAACAATCTTTAATAATCTTTCTGTTCTATATTACGTGATATCTTTTTTTTTAATCCGTCTTAAAAAGAATATCATCATACTATACTAGAAATAATTTAATTTAAAAAATTCATGTTTATTATTAATAAAATAATTTACAATCATATAAATATCTAATAATTATTTTGAATTACAAATTTAAAAAAAATAAAATATCATGTTAAATTAAAATAACGCTATATAAAATAAAACGAATAGAGTAAAATGATGGAGGACTTGTTCCTGCCCCACCACAATCTCATGTGATAAAAATTCATTTAACTTAGAGGAAACAAAAAGAAGGCGTACACTGGTGGCCTATAAGTTGAGTGATGACATACACTAAAAACCAAAGATAACTACAAAAATAATAATAATAATAATAATAATAATAATAATAATAATAATAATAATAATAATAATAATAATAATAAAGAAAGGCGCACTAATTAATTCTTAAAAGTGATTAAAACTAAAACCTATAATCAAACTGCTATACCAAATGGACACCACTAATAGTGGACATGAAACTGAATTATATAAGTATGTATTAGAACTAATTAACAGTTCTAATTTTAAATTTTCAAAATATCGATTAAATTTTACACTAAGACGATAACTAAGATAGGATGGACAAAATATATTATACACTTGTGGTATATCATGATAGGTGTCAACATGATTTGATATGATCTTCTCTTCCTTTCCCTTTGATTTTCTGTGTTATATATTTTTTTGTAATGAGAATTTAGAGGTATGAATTCTCTCGGTTGATAAGTTTGAGTAAACGATTAAGTTGATCATTTTAAAAAAGATATTTTGTATTTCATGAGAACTACTATATAAGATATGTATGTCTATTTGTTCAATTTTATATAAATTAAAGTGTTTATTTATGCACAATCAAAGCTAAAGGACGTAGATGTCAGTTGAGGTCGAATTAAAAGACATGTTCATATATGATGTTTTTTATTTATTATTTATCAAAGAATATATTAAGTCAAACATTCTTCCAATTGATTGGACCGTAGATACAATGATTTACTTCATGGATGAAGAATCAGACCAAGCCCTTTTGACATCTTTTCATCTGCAAGTAACTTTTGATGTGAAAACATGGAACTAGGGGCTATTGATTTTTTCAATGTGTTCATCGGTGTCAGAGTCTAAGATGTGAATCATCCAAGGCAAATGGTGTACCCATTCAAACTAAGGTTTTTGGTCGTCTTTCTATGAGGAAGTCAAAATAGAATCATTTTGAATTCTGGACTGCTATTCAAAATCTTCGTGAAATATTGGATTTCTTATATTCTATACAAAATTCTATAACTTAATTAATAAGTCTAAGTAGAAGAAGTCAGTTTCAATCCAAATCTGCCAAATAATTCATGTAATGATCTTTGGGACTTTATAGTCTGTCATATGATTTATATTTTTCATGTAATATTTAAATCAAATAACTTTATGAAATTACGTCCATAGGTAACAAATAGATCTAAACTAAGGATGTACTATTGTGGTATAGAAGTCCACATGTTAAAATAGTAAAGTTGAGTAGTCTAATTGAATTTTTTTATGAGTAGAAGTCAAGTATGGGCTCTAGCTCATTATTGCCTTCACAAAACTTTCAACTCTTCAACAACTTAGGAAAAAGTGCAACTTTTATGTTATAAATGTATGTCACATGTCTAGTAGAACAAGTAATTGAAAGACCAGACATGTGGTAACAACTTATTCACCAAATAATTCATGGTAGATCATCAAACACAACCTCAAAGTATAAAATAATTGAAAATTGTAATAACTAATCCCATATGTCAATAACTACTGAAAAAGAGACTTTTATAGTTTTGTAGTCCAAGCACACACAAGTTAAATATCTAATTCATTTATTTATTTTGTTAAAAATATTTTTTTGACTCACTTATATGTTGTGACTAAGGGTCAATATTGAAATTTTAAAAATTATTTAAATTCTACGTGGCATTTTATTACTGGTCAATTTTAACTCCAACGTCAATTAGATAAATTCATCCATTAGATTTTTCAACTTATCCAACCCAAGCTTTTATTAGACACTTTTTTTATATTCTTCGAAATTTATTTTCCTTGAAAAAAAAATTGACCTCCAAATGTTGATTTGTGTAAAATAATAATAATATTTAAAAATCAATCTATAGATAGAGGTGATAAAATTAAATCCAACCCGCTCAATTTATTCAATTCATTGAAGTTTGAGCTAGTTAATAACCCGTTTATTTATTATCTCAACCCAACTCATTTTTAACTTATTTAAAATTAGATTGATATGCAATCCGAATTGACTCGAGAAAGATCTTGTTAAAATATTTTTAAAATATTTTTTTAAAAAAAAAATTGATATGTTATATATAACTATAATAAAGAAAAATATAATTTAATTAAGTACTAAAATATTGAAAAAGAACAAATAAAATAAGTAAAACTTAGTGAAAATAGAGTTGGGTTAGGTCTTGACCCACTCTAAAGACCCAAACAAATTTGGGTTAAATTTGGATTAAATTGGATCTTGATCCGTTTGTTATCTTGATTCATTATAACCTGTTCAAATTTGACTCTAACTCGCCCAGAAATACATTTGACCCTTTTCTGTTTTAAAAGAACAAGAGCAGGAGAGATGAGACACATCTGAGTTTGGCAAGATTATCACAAGTTCCAAAATTTTCCCACAATTTGGTACAAGAAGATGATATTGAACTTGATTTACTACATTAATAAACATTACAAGAAGTTAATCAAGAGGAAGTAGAAATCCACTGATCTCCTTGAATGAAATTTTGTATAGAGTATGAGTTAACATGTTCAGCAGGGACTTGGCTGCTCCATGACACTCGTCCGGCTGTATCAGCTCCGGTACCAGTATTTCTATATTCTCCGTAGTAAAGAGTTTTCAACGCGAAATCACCGCTCCAAGGCAACCATCCGCCAGGTGAAATAAGAGCCTCCAAAGTACAACCTAGAAAGACGGTCCGAGAATACTCCTTCCATGGTCTTCCCAGGAAATTTTTGTGCACCTTGGGCTTATTGTAGTACAAGGCCATGTATTCTTCAGTTCCGTTGATCAAACAATTTTGGAAGACGAAACCAGTTGATTGTGCAGAGTCTATCCTGCCATGAGCAGTCACAGCATTTGTCTCTCCCTTTTCAGGACGGAGTTGTCGAGGTGCAACTAGGATGTTACAGTCTTGGAAGAAAGAAGCTGAGTTCCCGAAAATGAAGTCTACGTTGCCTTGGATACGGCAGGACTTGTAGTAGTGGCGCAGAGCATGGGCGTACAGGGTGTCTTGATTGCCAATGAATTCACAATTCTCAACAACGGAGAGATCACTGTCGGATCGGAATGCTACGGCTTGGTGAGCATCCGGACCTGCTGTGTTTTGGAAGGTGATTCCACTGGCCATAAATCCATCACCAACAACTCCTGTTTCAGAAATACTAAAACATTAGAATAACTCAAAATAAGTTCATCACTTCACTTTTCATTTCCACATCAAGCAGCTTGAACAACACCACGAGTCCTAATTAGCCAAAGGGTTACACCAAACGCAAAGATTTTGCATTTCTGGCAGACCCCTCTGATCAGAGCGGGTTCAATAGGCTCATTTGGAACCATAGCTTTCGACTCCATCCATAAATACACATGCTACAATGTTTATGCTTGTCTAAATACATGTATTGATTAGACTCGTACCAAACCCAATAACAACAATAACATCCCCAGTGGAATCCCACAAAGTGAGGTATGAGGAAGTTAAATGTACGCAGATCTTACCATAGAGGTATAAAGGCTATTTTCGGAAAACCCTTATCTCAAAAGACTTGTACCAAACCCGCTGACTATAGATTCTAACTTTAAATTTGCTATGGAGTAAGGGCCCTTTTCATACTAACCACATAAAGTAAATGCTAATCAAAAAATCAAGCCGAAATTTTGACGGGTATTTCACAAGTCCATTTCAAAACATGTGAGCTTTAAATGCAGACACAACAAAACAATAACAGGGGGCAGACAAATTGGGTTCTTAGAATTGACAACACACTAAACTCCTGCTATGCATAGGGTCCAGAGAAGGGCCCGACTACAAGGGTTTATACGCAGTTTTATTTTGCATTTCTACTTGAAATTGTTTGTAAGGTTTGAAGCCGTAACCTTGTAATCAGATGACAATAACTTTACTAGTTATCGCAAAATGACACAAAAGAACAAAATCGATCATCCTTAAAACAACAACAAACCTAACGTAATTCCACAAGTTGACTCTGAGAGGGCAGTGTCCTAACGTAATTCCACAAGTTGACTCTGAGATTAGATGTGTTGGCAGACCTTACCGTTCCAAAAAGATCATCAACTCAAACAAAGCATATCAGGGCATGTTTTAATCAAATAACATACGTATTAAACATCAAATTCAATTAAATTAACTTCAGCATTGCATTATGATTCAATAAATCACTTACCAACAGTTGCAGTCTCATAAGTAGTGACGCCCATAAGACCGACATTCGACGAACCCGTAATGACAGTTTTGCCCATTCCATCACCCAAAAATACCACATTCTTCTTCTCCAATGGCACCCGAACTTTCTCCTCATACAACCCGGATTTGATCCATATCACAAACTTCCGGGTTTGCTGGTTCTCCGGTGCAGCATTCACCGCCTCCTGCACCGTCTTATAGTCACATCCTCCTTCCTTACACACCGTTACATCCGGTTTCAACCCGGAAGGCACTCCACCTTTTACCTGACCCGAACCCGAACTCGAACCTGAACCTTCCCAGAACCCGTCTCGTTCTGTCTTGGGTACGGTCCATGACCCGGTATTCTCCCCGTGAACATCGTAGTTCACCAGCATCCCCAATGCGTTGCTACTGTAACCAATCAAGGAGTTTAAAAACGACATCGTTTCGGATACCTGTGAGGTGCCATTAACGTACTTCAAAGCGGACCAGCAGTCGTACTGGTACACCATCACGGAGCTCATCCATGCACGAGCGTCCTTGATCTCACCACGTGTCAGCGCCTGGCCCGTTAACCCGACCCGATAATCCGCGTACCCGAGCACCTCCATACACACCTTCCCCGCGTCCGTACGGTTCAGATTCCCTTTCGACGCATCTATGATTGCCTGCACCATCTCTTTCGCCTTATCGTTGTTCTGCGCAGAAACTTTAACGGCGGATTGGATGATTAACGGCGTCGTCGGGTCAGCCGGTAAGTCCCCGGAATCCTTCAATACAGACTCACACGTTGGTGGGTCTCGGGATGCCTTGCAAGCCCCTTGGATCTGAACTGCAATCGCCGGGGCAGAGGATGAAACCGGCGAATGATGGCGAGCGGCGGAGGAAATTGAGAAGAAAAGAATTAGGGAGAAAAGTGTAAGTAGGAAAAAAGAAGCCATTGATATGAACAGAAGCTTGAATTTTCTGAATGGAGTGGGTTTTGGAGGCTTTCTGATGTGCATGTTGGGTACCCTTTTATACAAAATTGTGGCTGTAAATAACAACAAGATAAGTCATTGTATAGTGTGAAAAAAGAATGGGGTTTGGTGAATAATGACGAAAAGGAGTGCTTCACGGGAGTGAATAGTGGGAAGTGACAGCAATGGTGGAACGAAGAAGAAAAAGAGCAGAGTGGAAATGAGGAAAAGCACTTTGATTCGAGCAGTGCTAGTGTCAGTTAATTCAAATTAGGGATATACCAAAATGCGTTTCGTTATTAAATTATTAATGAAAAAAATTAATTAATTAGATAATATAGTTATAATTTAAATTTATCACAAATATTTAGTAATAATTATAGTTTAAAGTTTATATAATTCATACAATTTTATATAAATGTTGTACGCGATTATACAAAACTATGCACAAATTAAATTGTATAACAAAATATATTAACAATGTGAATTATGTAGTTAATTATACAAACTTGTATATGCATTATACAGCAAAACACATAAATACTATACAAAAGTTATGAATTGTATAGCAAATTTACACAAATGTTGTGTGAATTATACGAACATCGATATAACTAATAATTATCCAAATTATAACTCTGAAGCATAATTAGACTTTATATATTTGCTATTTATAAAATTTTCTTTTTCATCTTTTAACATATCTTAACTTTATCGACGCAACTCATGAATTTCATCTTCATCATTCCACGCCCCTTGCGTTGCAACAAAATAAGTAAAATTATTTATTTTTCTAAAAAATATTTTCTTAAGCAAACAAACACGCTACAAAACTCAAATTCGTGGGAGGACAAGAATACATAATCACGCATATAATTCATTTTGCAATTGTCTTACCATTCACGTGATTACTTTTGTATTATTTGGAGTGAGTTTTTTCATTTTATCTCAATCTATCGTTAATTTTTATTTGATCATAAATTTTTAAGATTGAAATTTGTTAAAAATAATTAACTTTTTAAAAGTTACGATAGATTGTGTTTAGAAATGATTAAATGAGGCATATATCACTTATTACACAAGCTTAATCTTGGGTTTAATTAATTTTTTTTTTTTAAAAAAGAGGTGAATTCCTATAATAATTACCCTTGGTCAAATGAATTTATGAGATAAAACTTGTCAATGAAGTGTCTTATGGTTTTGAAAATATCCAAACTTATTATATATGCTAAACTCACGTTTCGAAAGTGTCAAACACCCATTAGAAGTAACTTGTACGTGGTTTTTTTATTATGTATTATTCAAATAAAAAATGAGTATATCGATAATGAGAGATGAAGAATTAGTATTTCATTTTATCAAACCATACACAGAAACAGATACTCTAGTAAGATAATGAATAACCTAATTCGCTGATTTCTTAACAACCAACAAAGACTTTGACTTTTCACTTGATAACTGAAAGTTATAAATTAAAATTTTAACTTAAAAATAATTATTTGTAAGCATTTTTTGTTTTGTTCAAATATCATAAAATCACTTAAAAATTATTTTAAGAATACCTAAAATAAGTCAATTCAAACATAAACTGAAATATATTGATTGTGACTAAACACTCATGTGCTACTTACAAACTTATAGTCATTGATGTTTTTATAATTTTAATGGTAAATGGAAATATTTTTAATTTGGTCAACTTCATGGAAAGTTCATGCACATAACTCTTTTTTAAAAAAAATAAATAAATCATATTGTACATAATTCATGAGAGAAGATGAATTCATTTGACTTGTAGATCTTGAACAATGCATGTTAGATTCGTAGAAGGTGAAGATAGAGTAAGGTAGCAAGAAAGTAGTTGACTTATTTTGTTTAAGTAATTATTGACGATAATTCATTTTCTACATTATATATATATATGTTTATATATCATTTATAAGATATTGATTAATGTTTATACATGACTTATATAATATTGATACATTATATATGCATTACATAACTATTTATACAACAACAACAACATATCTAGTAAAATCTCACAAGTGGGGTCTGGGGAGGGTGTAATGTACACAAATCTTACCGTCACCTCAGAGAAGTAGAGAGGTTGTTTTCCATGAACCCTCATTTCAAAATCCATAAGCAAAAAAGAACTAGATATGACCATGAAAGTATGACATGTGACTATGCATGACATGCACATGAAGGTATAAGAAAAAATAAAATATTTATACAATATCAATATATTAATATTCAACTAATATAGAGAGATTGCTTCCAAAAAGTCCTCGTCAAAATTCTTAGCTACTAATAGAGAGGATATGAGTACTTGACTTTCAAAATTCTTTAACTACCAAGTTGAGAACAATGCAATTCAATTTCTAACTATAATAATATAGTAGTATCAAATAAAGTTACCTATTAAGCGTTTTATATTTAATTATAGATGGAAGAAATCAAATTGTTCAAGTATATTTAAAAATTGAAGCTTACAAATAATTATCCTTCAGATACTCTTAGCTACAAACTTAATCTATAATGTATCATTGTTGTTTAGCTAATATATACATATGTATGAGTTTGTATAAATGGTGTATAAATATGTTTATATGATATATAAATAGTTATGTAATGTATTGATATTTGTATAAATAGTTATGTGACGTATAACTAATATATTGATATTATATAAATAGTTATATAGTGTATATATAATGTATCAATATTATATAAATCATATATAAACATGTATCAATATCTTATAAACGATATATAAAAACATGTATATATAATATAGAAAATAATTATGTGGTGTATATATAATATATCTATATTGTATAAATGTATATAATTGTGTATTAAAAATATATAAATAATTATATAATGCATCGATATTTATTTAACTGTCACACATTCTCACCTAATAAGTAAAAGAATAAATGAAAAATAATAAAAAGGCCTAATATTTAATTTTTCACAAAAAATGAAATAATTAGAAAAGAATATTTATTTAAAAGAAAAAGAGCAACAAAAGAAAATATAAACAATAAAATTTTTTCTTAATATTAACCGTGGCTAAAAAGCGAATGACAATGACTGATATATTAAATATGACCTTTTTATTCGAATTAGGTCATTTTGAATAATTTTATAAAAATGAATCAGAAAAATAATAAATAAATATTACGAGACGTCCATTTTTCAAACATAGATCCGAAAATGGCCCAACCCACTTTGTTCTGTTACTCGGCCCATTTTTATTTATGATAAATTTATCAAAATTTCATGGGATGTCCTATTTTGGTTTTAGATTATTTTTTTCATGAATATCTAATATTTAATAATTTTATGCGAAAGAATATACTTTTTTTTTTCTTCTTTAGTTTTTGTATTTAGATACATATGATTGAAATTTTAGGTAATTTTAATGTGTTTCAATCATGTGTGATAACACAAACATATATGAAAAAATTGAAAAAGTATTAAATGTGTTTGTTGAGTTTGTAACTATATTGACAAATTAATAAATGAGGTTTTCTCTTCATGAAACATGAAATTTATTTTCAAATTAGAACTTATTTGGAGTAAATTTAAGTGCTTAAATTTGACTAAAATGGAGACTTGAAAAAAAAAGATGTTAAATAAGATTGTTAGGTCTATTGTAATTTTGATAAATTGATGATTGTCTTTTTTGATATTCGCAAATTATATTTTTTATCTGAGCTTGTTTAGAGTACATTTTTGAGTACTGAATTGTTGAAATTTCAAAGAACAAAATATTATTATTTATTTAGACATATATGTCTGAAAATTCATTCTGTTTTAACATTTATTTCAATCAAAATGCAAAACTACGTTTTCCATCAATCTCGGATGGAGTCAAAGATTCACTATTTTTGGGAATTGGAGTATGATGAAATAAAATAAAATGACTCTTTAAACTGTCTGTGGTTCTTTCAATTGTGAAGTAGCAGTTAGTCAATGGAACTTTCGACACTCATCATGGGTCATCCGAAAATAGTCGCGCTATGTTTTTAAACATAGGGGTCAGGCTGCGTACATCTGACCTTCCCTTACCCCGCAATGAGCGGAAGCCTTTGAGACATTGGGATAATGTTGTTGTAAAGTGCAAAACTACATGAAAAGATTCATACATATGTGACTAAACACTTAAATCAATTTTTACATGCACTTACAGTTAAAAAAAAAACTATTTTTACTTTGTAAGTCATACTAAACATCATGCAAAAACGTTTCATATTTGACTTACACAAGATTACACGTTTAAACGTGAATGACTGAAGTCATTCAATTTCATATATAATTATATAATTTTTGCCGTCTCAAATTTTATGAAGTATACTTTTTCTTTTTCAAATTTGTTCAATCATATATTATTTATACATAAAAAAAAACTTTAGAAATATCCTCCTACCTAGTGACCAAACAAAAAGAAAATCTAAATTCATCATCCATATAAATCATATCAATCTTATTTCTATAGAAAAATATATAACGTTATTTATTTCTTCACAATATGGTTATTGGTTTAGAAAAATCATAATGAGAAAGTATTATAAACCACTTTGACTATTAAGATCAAATGAACTTTTTATGTCCATAATAAATTACATGGTTTGCAAGGAATTTTACCAAGAGAAAGAATGGGTAAAAGCAAATTGTATCTAATTTTTTTT
>JAOTQJ010000007.1:989401-1008556 GCA_025642045.1 Solanum sejunctum
AAAACTCATTCTTTTTCCTCTTGCTTATGTTGTTCAAACTCACGTGCGAAATAGGCTTCAGTGTGCTCACTAGATTTCTTGACTTGTTTTCCAGTGTCTCACCCTGGCCTTAGGTCAAAACTTATGTGGGTGATTTATATGCTTTCTGAGGATAACGTTTGAAGTCCAAGCAGTTAGAACTTTCTAGGAATCTTGTATTGTTTTTGTACATCTGCTGTATATTGAGCTAGCTCTCATCAATCACCTTAAGGTAGAAATCTCCTGGATACATCTTGTGTGAATTGCAGCATTTCTGTCAGTAGATTTTAAAACTTCTAAGTTGCTAAATAGTAAACAAGATCAAGGAAACATTTATGCGCTAGATAATGCACTAGTGTTACCTTCTTAGTTTTCATCCAGAAGCTGGTATTTTGTATTTCAGTTGTTCTCATGATGCTTCTGTATCTTTCTTTGAATAGGGGGTGTTATTTCCAAGTAAATAGTAAACTGAGGCTTGGAATGTCAATTCTGACGGCATTCAGAACTGCCCTTGAGACTTGGTCATCCTGGATTGATACCAAAATTAATCCTAACAGGACGCGTGTTTTTTTCAGAACGTTTGAACCTTCTCATTGGAGGTACTTGTTGATAGCTATGCCTTCTATACAGATGACTGCTTTTGGATCTCTCAGTAGAAAGTTTCTACAAATTGGAGCTGGTAATAATTGGATGGACCTTTTGAACATTTCTTTTGATAATTCCAACATTCAAAGCAATTCTTTTAATAAGTAACGGATCTTCTGTTGAGTGTTTCCAGCAAAAAGAAATGCTGCAAGAGAAATACATCCAGAATACAGTACCATCTCAAAGTAACTTATGTCTTAGCACAACTTTGGAAAGCTCATAAAAACATCAACATGTTTTGAGACTTTGCTCAAAAGTAACAAACAAAGTTTAGGTCTTAAATTGAATCTTGTGAATTTTATTGATGTTCGAAAGGTCATAATTTTGATTTCTGCCAGTTCCAGTTTTAAGGAAACCATTCAATAGAACACCACATTTAGCTTCTCCAGTGTTAAATTTGACTCCACAAGGTAGGTATACACTCTACCATCTCCGGACCACACTTGTGGGACTATGCTGGGTATGCTGTTATTTTGTTGATATAGTATGTTAGACGTTGTATCAACAACAACATACCCGGTGTAATGCCACAATGAGGTCTGGGGAGGGTAGGATGTACGTATAGGATGTACGTAGATCTTACCCCTACCTTTGTAGTAGAGAGGCTGTTTCTGATTGACTTAACATACTATATCATTGCAACTAACGAATACATATTGGTTTTGCATCAGCAATTTAACTATGCGGACATGCAATGTGACAAATCAACCTCTTTCAGAGACTAATGGTCAGGAGATTAGCTCATTTTCCGATGTTGTACTAGAGGTGGCACACAGCATGAAAGTTCCAGTTAATGTGCTACACATAACTCCCATGTCTGCATTCAGGAAAGATGCACATGTTGGTCTTTGGAGTGATAATCCATCTCTATCTGATTGCAGCCACTGGTGTCTACCTGGACTTCCTGATCTTTGGAATGAAATGGTCTTTTCGTACCTGCATGATGATAGCTATTGACATATGCAATTGTATCAACAAAGAGAGTAAGTTTTGACCCTTGCATACAGAATTGGTCAATTCAATAGTATTTCTCTTTTTGTCCTCACTGTGTGATGTCTTGTTAATCCAAATTCTAAGTGGACTCAAAACAACCAGTATATACTCAGACATCAAGGCGTCGAAGTTAAACAATTAGGGTGTCTAATAAGACTACTTTTTCCATCTTATGTCTTTGTCTGAATCTACAAGGCATAAAGCAGAGGCTCAGTTACTTTATGGATTTTTGGTATGTCGAATTGTAGATTTTCTTTGATATTTTCCTTCTAGGATATGTATTTTGTTGTGCCTTTAGGATTAAGTTCTGAGATATAAGTAATGTGGCAAAAAAAGATGAGAGATTAGCAATTTGATCTATTAGGAGTGACCAGTTGAGACGAACAGCTTCTTTATAACACGTGTGAGATTGCGTCCTTACCTGTTAGTTGTAGCACCTTAATAATGCGAAACATTTTATATCCTTACTGCATTATCCAAAAAGTAGAGCCACATTTGCAACTTCTCTGTTAGAAGCTAAATTCAAGAAATAGTGTATTATGAGACCATAGCAGAGGTCTACTAGTTTCCTTAACGAAACCATTGAAAGCGAGTATTTGGTCACATATTGGTTCAACTTGTCAACCTGTGCCTATTAAAGCTAGTACCTTTCTCCAGAGTTTGTGTTGAGGTTTCTTTTTACGTGCTGAATCTGTTGTAAGCGATTGTAGTAGCAAAAACATGTTCTGTTTATCTTTGTTTTGCCTGTAAGGTTTCAAGGGGTGGAGTCGAAAAACACACAGCTTATGGAGGTCATTTGTTTGTTGCAGATTCGATAACTTGGACTGATGATGTATCATAAGAGGGAACTCAGGAGGTTTATCAATTTTGCAAAGCAATTTTGAACAGAAATGTATAGTTACAGTGAGAGTTGTGTGTACCGGGAAATTGATTTCTTCTTTTTTCATTTTTCTTTTTGTTCACTAAATTTCTTTTGTAATAGGGAAGGAGAAAAAATGTATATCATTCCCGCGCAACGTTTGTCTTGTTTCGTGTAATATTTGGAAATTAATACATAATGTAGTTTTGAAAAAAAGTTATACACTAATGAGAAGCGTTATATCTGAAGTTAAACATCTATCTTCTGAGCTTTCTTTTTGCTGTTCACTTGTCAAAGATCCAAATTTTCTTCTTTGGAGCTGAAGGACATGGTCAAACGATACAAAAAGTGATTCTTGTCTCACCCAACGCAAAAATGTTATTTTTCTTTAGTGAGTAACGGGATGGATTGAACTCATCCTTCAATAGATGTTTTTTATGAATGTCAACTAAGTATCATAAGTAAATTGCTTTCGATTGTTCAATCATTTGATAACCAGAGTTAATTCTTTGATAAATGATCACTATGAGTCAAACTAAATGAAATTTGATCAATCCTATTTTCTATCGTTAAGGTGGAGAGCTGAGTGTGCCCCTGATAATTACATTGCTGTGCTTGGACTATGAAGGCTCTCAGCCATATGGATAGCTCAATGTGCTCATCAGCGCCTGACCCTGTGGATCATCTAAGGCATATTAGCATGGGCATGGCGCTGGCATACTCTTGAACGATTCAGGTGAGATCTAATATACATCCAACTTTTAATATACTCGTGGGATCCAGGTCGTCCAAGAGACCACCACAGCTCCTCTCTGAATACATATTTATCTGTAATAATGTAAACATGCATGATATTACTCTACTTGCTAATTATATAATCTTGAAGAAATTGTTCAAACATACCTTTAACAACATAAATATAAGGATCTCTAAACAAGACAGGTCACAAAATCAATTAAATTGACCAGACGCACTTATCTAATGTTTGTCTGATTTAGCTTTATATTAGGTCAAAGTCACTTCATATATATAAGAGGAAGACATAATTAAAATGATTTGGCTTACAATATTACTGGTATACATATGTATATGAAAAATTGTCCAACTTCCCCCAAACACTTTCTGAGCCTCATATCATATAATAGAACTAAAAAGGAAAAAAACACACACTAGAATTTCATAGAACTACCAAAATCAATCAATGGCCATTGGTGTAATCCTCTTTCTGGGAGCCTTAGAAATTTGAGGGGTCGATATTGTTGATTCTTGTTTCACTTCCATTTTTGCACTATCTATATCCATGCATTTGTCACTAGCAATAATTTCTGGAACAGTTTCCTCTTGTTTCTGCACATTATTTTTATCATCTCCAGCAATTTCTTTTCCTGCAAACAATTTTCAAATAGGAACATATTTTCAGTCAGCTATGAGGAACAACACATGGACAAAATGATAAAAATTAGTTGGAGGAACACATCAAACCTGGCCTGCAGAAAGCAGATCCTAGTTCCTCACTATCAAATTCTAGCAGAGTGCAGTAACCATCTTGGGAGGATAAGGCCAGATATTTCCCAGTAGCCGACCTTCATCATCATTTTGATTTATGCCAAAAGAAAAGGAATTAAATAAATTTCTAGAATGCTTCATGGAAGAGCACGCAAGTGCTGACAGCATTGGAGAAGAATAGGGAAGCCAGGAATACCATGTTATGTCTGTCACAGCAGCATAATGAAGACCAGCTACAACGGCTATTGGTTGAACACATTCTGTGTCATAAATGTACAAGGAATTCAATGTAGCCACAGCAAAAATAAGGCGGTAAGGAAGCTTGAAGAATGATGCTGCAGTCATTCCAAAAGATGGGAGTATCAGGCATAACATAGTGCAATTAGCTCAAAAAGGAATACAGCAGGGGAACGTACAATTGCTTGATCCTCTCAAGCTAAATGTCATGGGGCAGAAGCGTACAGCAATGACGGGTTTGCTGGCACCTGGGAGCATTAAAGCTGGCCTGTCAATATCCAAAAGTTGAGGGGAAAGCGTCAGATTGTTGTGAGCTAGAGGGAATATATTTATATAATGGATTTGCTCTAATAAAAATACAGAAGTACCAAAAAGACACAAGATCTTGCCTTGTGAGATCTTTTCTAGAAAACACATAAGCAGTGTTCGCTGGTTCTGAAGCAGGTGTAAACTTGTAAGAACCTGTAAGAGCAAAACAGGTCTATATTCTCAAACCTTTTACCACCTTGCCCTTGCTGGACTATAAAAAAAAAAAAGAAGCTTTCGAGTGTTCCACAATGCATTTTTAAATTATGATTTTAGTTGTTTTCTACCTTTACTTCACCAATACCCCTTCTCTTGATCCACCCTAAAAACGATAATCATAAAAATAATGACGAACAAAAAGGAATAGAGGTCAGATGCCTTTAGTCTATCGCATTAACACTATCGCATGAAGAAACAGCTATGAAGAATTCCAACTTTCTTTCTTGAAGCTCTATCTCAAGTACAGTTCTACCTTTCAAAGGCAGTAAATTGCAAGAAATGCAAATGAAGAGTCCAAAGATAAAGCTTAAATGAGAATTACATCACAGATGTCATGTGAAAATTAACCTGACACTGCAGAGTGTCAAGAAACACTTCACAAAGAGGGTTATGTGATGATTTTAATCTGAAAACTTTGGTGCACTCCTTTTATACTTGGGCTGCAAAAAGGCCCAGAGATGCTGCATTATAGGCTTATTCTGAAAGTAGAGAAAACTATAATACTATAAATTGCTTGGACTCGGGTGTGGGTGTTTGATATGCATGCAGATCTAGAGATCGGATCCTCTATGATCTAAATTTTTAGATTCAGGGATACAGATCCATGTATGAATACATATGTCAGGATTCAGTAGAAAATAATTCAAATATTTAAGAATAGAAATATAAAACCTAAATTATGAGATATTATGTGGAAAACTTGAGGAAAAATACTAACAAGAGGAGAATCCTGAAAGGAGATAAAAGAAAAGAGAGTGACAATAGAAATTTATATATTTGTAAGGTATTTCATTTTCTGCAATTTCCTCTTAGTTTTTGTTTTGATTATAGAAATCATTGAATTTGTCCAAAATCTCCCTTGAATTTGGTGAAAGTACCCAAAACTAGTTGACCAGATCGGGTACGGATCCCACACCCTCATTGTGTCGACACGGGTGCAACATCGCAAAATGAAGAATCCGAGCAACTAATGTAATAATCGTTCACGAAAAAAGATAATTATTTGAAACATATCAGAATATGACATTTCACAGGGTGACTGAACTGACAGCAATGTCATGACTCATGTCACTGCAAGACCAAAGAAGTATGTTCAAGGCAAAGAACAGATGAAGTCTTTCATAAAGCTTTTCTTTTTATCTTTGAGGATGGCTTTCTTTGTCTTTTCCATTGTTTTTTTTAGAGGGGTACGGGTGCAGGGGGAACCAGGGGAGAAGATGCAAAGAGATTAAGAGATGAATAACCTTTGGGAAACGAGTAGAAAGAATGACCAAAATGCACAGATTAAGAATTAGGAATTTTAAGTTTCAAAGTTGTACCTGCAGGCACAAGCAGAAAGGAACCATCAGGAGACCAAGATAACCTTCGGAAGAAAGATGGCAGTGTCTCATCAAGAAAGAGATGATTTTTAGTAGACTGCATGAATTTGGAAGCGCCAAAGTTATTTTGCATGTAACATTCACTAATAGTATAGAAGGCATTGAAAACTGATATGATATTTGACCTTGGACTCATCCGGCTGTTGTGGTTCAACCTTCGTAATGACATGTTGACACACAAAATTCAACTTCTCAACTCCTTTTGTTTTAGATGGTTTATTGCTGTAAATCCGGCAAGATCTATCTGAACTGAGTGAGGCAGTATACTTGGACAATGGATCCCATGCCACACCTTGCACATAGTGCAAATGAGCATCCAAAATCTGATGAACAATACCTGATGAAGGAACAACTGTCAGTAGAAATTTTATTTATCTTGACAAAAACTCTTCAAGTTAGATTATCTTTTATTTCTCACCTTTGTTGACATCCCATATGATGCACGAATTATCAACAGAACCAGAAATCAGAAAAGAACCATCAGCAGACCACTGCAAGTCCAATACATCCTTACGGTGAAATCTGAGAAAGTAAACACATGAGTACTAGTATCAAATTAAAAATAATTCCATGACAAGAATAATCATGCTCCTTTTGTGATTTAAATACATTAGTTGAAATATCTAATCCATGACTATCACATTCTCAGAGCACTTTCTTGGGTAATATTGAGCTGCTAAGTTATGACCAACATTCAAAACAACAACAAAAATTGACTATACATACAATAACATTGTTGTTAAATGTTGACTAACACAGAACTGTTTTTCCATGAAAATGAGGAATTATTATACAGATGCTGGTTTATTGCAACTTTCTGCTAAAGTAAAATATAATCCAAATAAATAGAATATGATCTACATTAATTTACTTTATTTTATTACAAAAACTAAAGAATATAATCAATGTGACTTGCTTTTTTTAATAGTGAATAATCAACACTTATTATTAACACACACTTCAACTGTTTCACGTGGTTATAATATCCTATAATCCTGAAAGCAAAGCCCTCTTCTACCAACTGCATCCACTAAACTAAAACTGGCTACTGAAATGGCAATTATAACTATTTCTTTCTTCCAACACCAGATCTAAAAATTTATTTAGCAAGCAAAAAAAGATGAAGATCAGAATAAGAAATGCAGGACAAGAACCAAACAGTGTGTTCCAATAATTCTCTGGCTAAACCATAAGAATAAAACCAAAAAACAGTAGACAATGTTCCACAGAGGGACTCTGTAGCTATCCTAAGAGTGCTTAGTAATTCATAACGGCAATAGGACCAAATGAAAGGCTTACGATAATGTCTTTAGGACCTTCCATGTCTTGCTGTCATCTGAAGAATGTAACTTCCAAATGATGAGCTCGCCACCTACATCAGGAGTAGTTACTCTTAAAATATACAGCATACATGCAGATAAATAAGAAGTGGAAGTGTCGAAATTGTTAAATTATTTGATCCAGACTAAATTGAGAGATTTATAGGGACAAGTCTATACCATCTGCACCAGAAGCCAAATGCTCTCCTGCATATTACAAGAAAATGATAATTCAGTTTGCTGGCTGACTAGATAGGTACAACTATATTATCTAACAGTTTAGAAATCAGATGGGGGCAAGCACTGGAAGTTCATCTGTAATAAAAGTTTTTGATATATGAAAAGGTTGCTAAAAATGAAGTAACCACAGTTGCAGAGACAGCAGAAACATCAACATGTCCAAAGTATTGATCAACCCAGTGAGGTATGTAAGATGACATAGACATAGAAGTCGAAACCCAAAAGATTGGCACCATGACTCTCAAGTTGTGCTTTAGACATGTTGATACAAATGCTGCAAATACTTACAGAAACATTGTTATCTGTTATTTCATTTATAGTAAGACCAATCTTCTCTATATAGTCAAAGGTAATTGATGACTTCGTGAATGTCATTGCAACTCAGTATCTAACAAATCTGACTACGAAAGAGATTCCTGCTCCACTCTGTATTTCCAGTTCTCAGATCATCAAGTCCTCTAATACAGATCCAGCAAAAAGATTCAGACTGCAGGAATTACATAAACTATAGCAATAATCCCAGGAAATCACTCAATCTAATGGAATATCCACAACTGACATTCCATACTTTACAATATTAATCTTCAAAGCACTACATAAGCCACCAGGATAAAAATCCGTCTCACGGCAATTATGATTTCAAGAAGTTGGCTAACAGGTCAGCTTTCTGAAACTAAAGGACATGAAAGCCTACAAGTCTGTTTCAAACAAGGTAATTTTTGAAAGGGAAAAGGGAATTTCTTTGACCAAGTAAACAGCTAATTGCAACTTAAGTAGAGTCAGCAATAAAATTTCCAATGCTGACCCTCTCAAAAGCAACAATACATTTTGCTTCAGAGAGGTATACAGAACCAGAGAGAAGAAGGCCAAGTCCATCAAACAACCATTCTCATAAATCGCACGAAACAACCTGCAGCTTCAGAATTCAGATGAAACTCCAACAGCATAGAATCATGTATCGATTCTTGCCTTGTAAAATTAAAAAATAGCTACCAGAACTTTTTAACAAAGCAAGATGAACAGCTTTACCTGAAGGGGAGAACCGAAGTGCATTCACAGCACCACCATGGTAAGAAAGGCTAGCCTGGTATGAAACTGAAGGCACTTTCTTCTCATTTTCTTCAGAATTAATCACCCACATCTGTTGAAATTTTTTTTGAACCCGATGTTATCATATTTCATCCCGCGCATAAAAAGGTAATGTGAAAGTCCTCTCAATGTCAGCGAACTTTGAAACTAGTGATTAATATGTCAACATGCAAATGTCTAATTTGAGATTCCATCATATACATGACTTTGCAATCTAAAGCAAAAGAATTTTTCATCAAGCCAGAGTCACTTCAGATTGAAGCTGAAGTAAACAAGTTCATGTAGATGGTAGCATTTCAGACACACAATCTATATTAGATGTGAATTATTCGGTCAAATTGGAATAACCAGATTGGTTTTAAGAGTTTGCGTTAGTTATTAAGCAATCATCACTAAGTGATATTCAGATTATAGTTCGAGGTTGCAGAAAAATAAATCACAAGCATAAACTTCCTCCTACTCTCAGCCATTGTGGATTAATTCAACAAAGATTAGTTTTTTGGGTCAGTGGTAAGGGGATCATGAAACTCCCTAAGATGCTTGGTTAACTGGATGATAAATGTGGTGAATTAAGGAATACTCTAAAATTCTACTAATGTGGCACCCAGCGAAATGATGAATCCTCAATTGATACGAATATCACGTGCTGAGAATATGGAATCAAATACGTATACCAATGATTATATTGTCCTTCGAGGAGGAAGATTCTAAAATCTGTATCTGACAGTTACCTTTCTGGGACAACTTCTGAGACCATACTAAGAAACAACAACATACCCACCATACTAAGAAAGTGAACGGGAATTTTATTGTCTCTCCCCTTTTTTGTGTCTTTTACCATCCAATTGGGATGTGAATCCCTGTTTTAAATATCTAATTGTACCGCCACATTTTTGCTATATATACAATTATGGTAAACATATTTTCTCCCATTATCTCAAAGAAAACGAGGATATCACTAATGGAGAAAAAATCTTCATTTCCGCTTCTAGAATTTTTGTTATTTATTCACATTTTAGCAACTTAGTTAGCCTTGAATATTAGCAATGATCAAATTTTTCTTTTCTTTCTTCTATCCAATTCCCTCTTTCCCCTTCTTTTCTACACTGCCGGATTGACAAACTAAAGTCAAACTATTAACTAACCAAAATGCATACTTCCTCTCTTTTCTTCTTCATTTCTTTTGAATTTCAAAAGTTCTTACAGTATCTTAAAAACACATTACCCAATTGAAAAAAGACTAAATTCAAACTATCAATTACTAAATAAAATGCAGAAGCAAATTATAATATCATCCGACTAACCAACTAAAATAATTAAAACCAGAATTCAAGCAAAAATGCAGAAAAACACAAGGCTGAGAAGGGTAAAACAGTAATTTTAACCTTAATGTCAGAGTCGGCGCCACCAGTAGCAAGTAAACCGGTGAGGTGGTGAAAATCAAGGCACAAAACGGGCTTCATGTCGTGCCAACTGATCTGAACCGTACCACCTTTCATTCTTCTTAGTGATGATTGAATCTGAGGATTTTGGAAGAAGAAGAAGAAGAAAGTAGGGTTACAGAAATGTCGAGTGATTTTTGTTTGGGAAAAAAATTGGGAACTTTTGGATTTGGCGGGAAAATTGACCCTCATGGGGCGCCTTATTTATTTCCTATATTCTTTTTTCTTAAAGGACCTTTTGGATTTGTTAAAGTTTTATTTCGACAAGCAATTTGTATTTTTGTTCCTAAATAACTTTTCTATTTTTATGATAGTGATAAGGTCTGTGTACATTTTATTCTCTCTAAATCATACTTATGAAATTATACTGATATGTTGTTATTGTTGTTGTTCATAAATAGAAAGATTTTATAAATAATGTATTATTACAAAGTTATTCTTAAAGAATACATGCTTATTAATTCAACTTTTTCAATTAAAAAATAAAATTGGATATGAGTCGTATTGTACTATTTTTTAATAAAATTGAACATGTAATTATGTTATCATGTTCATATTCCGTGAAGATTTAATCACTACTTTGATATTCTTGCAGAAAATTATACAATAATATACCTGATGAAAATCCCACAAATGGGATATAGGGAGGAGAAAGTGTAGATAGACCTTACCACCACCTCACAGAGATAGAAAAACTATTTTCAAAAGACCCTCTGTCTTGCATAAATTTATGTAGATATAAAATGGTATTTTTTTTTTTACAAAATATAAACTTATGCTTCAATTTTATATTTCCAAAATATGAAATTTTGACATGAAATTCTCAAATCATGTTTTTGGGGGGAGAAATTGAGGTTTCATCTTATGTTTAAAATTATAAGATGAAATCACACTGATTCGACATGCAATGTCATCTCATGACTTCAAATCATGTGATAAGTCGTATGTTCATCGACCCCTTATGTACAATGGATACAATAACTTAGTATGTAGAATCTCACAAGTCGGATCTAAAGAGAACAAAATATACACAGATTTTACCACCACCTAGTGCAAGTAATAATTGAGGTACATGCAAACTGTGATGGGACAATCAAGAGCAGTAACTCTCTACGTTTGTTTTGGAGGTGACAGTCAAATATCAACAAACTGCTGAGCAAGTCTTTTAATATATAGATGAAAAAACTCAATGCATAGAGAGATGCATGATGAACCATTTTTACATGTTCAGCAACACAGGAGGCAATCCTCAAAACTCAATCTACTGATACTACGCAGGTATATCGGAAATCTGTTCGTCAACATGATGAACACAAAGCAGAAATTCCCATATCATGAAGCTTAAAATCAATCAAGGGAATGAGAAGCAAACCAAAGAATACACAACTCTAACGGGCGCCTACAAAATATTTGGGAGCTGAGCATCCAGTCTCTGTTGCAGTTCCTTGACCTTGATTGAAAGCTCAGCAGTTTGCTCCTTGTAGCTCCTTATCAGATAATCTTTTCCTTCGATCACTTCTTTCAACTCATCTTTTTCGCGCTTCAGCATTTCAAACCTTTCTCCATCTCCTCTTCCCTTCTCTGAGGTATCCGAATTTCTGTCAACATCCAGGTGACCGTTAGTATGACCATTCCGGACTTCAGCTGGCCATACAGGTACTGTTGGGGGCTTATCACAAGAACCCACTTGTCCAACACAATGATCTGCAATTGCCTTCCTCAGCCTCTGTATCTCCCTCTCCGAATCAAACAGATCCCTGTTTGCAGCATCCAGCAATGACTGCTGATGGGTGGAATGTGATATCTGAGCGTTGAGAGAAGCTTGCAACTCTACAATTTGTTCTTGCATCTCTAATATCGTCTCATCCCTTCTCTTTAACTGTAGTCTCAACTTCTGTATCACTTCTCGCTTGCTGTATATGTCGGAACCAGATTCAGAGACACATGGCGACTCAGAGCTGTTAGAGCGATGAAATGGTTTCTGTGGCAGTTCAAGACAGTCAGGAGAGGTTGACCAAGCCCCTCCATTCACTTTATTGAATTCAATGGCAGGAACTGTCACGAGCGAGAGCATTTCAGAATCAGACCCATTATACTGCTGCTTTGGAATTCCCAATCCTTCAGCTCCTGTCTTATAAAAATAGCAAATGTTCAATAAAATAGCCAACACTAATTAGCAGACAAGGTAGGATGTACAAGAGCTAGAAGCACATTAAACCACATCAAACTTTTTTGTCGTGTTCTCTATACTTCCAAATGGCTACGCTACAAAATATTGCAGATTGAACAAGATAAAAGTAGACCGGCAGCTAAAGCGACACATAGTTCACATGGAAAATTGAGAAGAATATAGAGGAGCTATGTGGAATTCTTAATATATATTGAATTGTCAAAAATAGCAATCATAATAATACTAATACAGCAAATGTAAGAAATAACAGGACCTATTCACACAGCTTGCATTGCGCCCATTAAACTAAAACCCTGAGGGCTCTTTAAGAATTCTAATGAGAGAAAAAAGAAACCCTGGCAGTTCACAGCAAATTGTACATCTTATCGTCATCAAAATGCTGCACCTGATAAAATCAAACGAGAGAAGCTACTACAAGGACCCAATTAACCATGCAGCTAGCCAAATGCCTCCAAGGGCTTTGGCATTACCTTTACAGGCTTTTGTTTAAACTAGATTAGACATAAGTTGCATGAGCTGCCAATAGAGATACCCTAAATCATGCTCCATAATATGGAAGAGAACACTGACCACACATGAGATATTATAGTATACATTTCAGCGAGCAAACCATAAGATCAAATAATAAGCATGTGCAAAATGGGAACAAAAAGTTTAAGACATAAATGGAACTCGACTTTTCCATGACTCTTTATTTCCTTAAGGTTAGCTTTTGGACTTTACTGCATTAGTAATTTAATAACCTTCTCAAAAATTTAATAACCTTCTGTTTTTGAAGAAGAATAGCATAGTGCATACCAAGAAAATCATCATATTGATCATATAACATGGATTCTCCTTTGCTTAGTTTCAATCTTTTCACGTGACATTACCATAAACTTCTTAAAATGCACAAGATAACCGCAAACAGGTTTAAATTGTGAATGAGTGTCGTGTTCCAAATAATCAACATTAACATGTAAACATTGTTCAGATGCCTGCCTCTATAATTAACTTTACTAGTTCAAATCATTCTCTCGCAACATTGGGAGTTAGATAACTGACAAGAGTAGAGGAAGAAGATGGTACTAACATCAAGTCACTAACCACATTCTTTACACAAAGAACAAACCTGAACTCTAGGATACAACTCCAAAGGGATAGAAAGAATGTGCATACCTGTATTGCAATTGTAGCAGCCATCGTCATCTTGGGCAAAATAGCAAGTGCTTGACTGCAAATGACCATTCCCTAACTTACTTCCATCAGGAGACTTTTCGTTTCCTGCAATTTAAGACACTTCTCATAAGAGGGCAGAATAATTTCACCAGACAGAACAAACTGCTTTAAACAATGTAGGACCTTTCAAACTGCTGGTAGTCTTGTTCTGCTGTCTCGAATCAAGCACCTGCTTCAGCTTGTAGCCTAAGCGCACAGATAATGTACTTAATAACGCACTACCTGCAATTATGACCCAGTTAGGACCCTCACTCTGAACACCTCTGGACTTCTGGGACCTTGACCCTGCATTGGTTCTTGGCTTCATATCTGGAGTCACTGAAGTTGTAGATGGAGGAGGTTGCAGACCATCAAAACTAATCCTATATAGGAAATGCAGAATAACATCAACATGTGCCAGGAAAAGCACAAATACCTTAGCACTCAAATCGGGGTGCTTATAGGCTATGGAAAAATATAACATTATAACTACAAGGAACTTGCAGCCAAACAAGTCCGTAACAGATTTTGATAGGAAAAATTATCCAGAAAATGCAAGGTTAAGCTGTCCAGATATAGTCTGGTATCTGTTGAACTCTTGAGTGCAGCCAACGTGGGGAGACTTTCTGAGTCATGTTATTTATAATATTGCCAATACTTTATTTGATAATAGTGAGGTCTAATAATGGCGAAAAATTTTGGTTCTCGATCAGACTTTGACTGAAGGGAAGAACGAGGGCTTTATCCTTCCTTTAATAAAGAGTAAGTTATTCAGCTTCTTATCGAAAGTAAAAAAAGAGTAAGTTATTTGAAGGAGGATCTGAAATTCTCTATAGAACATATAGATGGACATGTATTAATTTGTTCCCATATCCTTGATATTGTGTTCACATCTGTACTTTATTTCCCTTTTTTCCTAAAAGATATCAGAAGAATAAGTACCAGAGTGTATAACAAGCAACAAAATTCCCAGAGGAATAAGTAACTGAGTGTAGAACAAGCAACACATTCCTAGATACCAGAAGGAAAAGTAACTACAATCATAAAATTCTGACAGCACATATACCTTCACGTCAAGTGCTGGTGCCACACCTTCATGAGTCTGATTATAGTGGACGTACAATGACAGCAAGATCCCACAGGAAATAATGTATACTGAAAGAAAATACAATGGAAAGTACAGCACTGATTACCCATAAGGACAGTATAATAAGGAAAGAAATAATTAATTGAAGTACAAAAAGAATAAGATCCTGCAGACAGATCCGCTGACATTGCATTTACAGCAACCTATTGCATGCTTGCTCATTTATATAAGCTGTACGTCTGGAGTACACTGATCATTCAGGATCCACCACAATCACAAAATGTTACATTCACTTAGTTCATTGATATTAGTTTACCGCATCAATCAATAGTTCATGCTTCACAAGGATCACACAAATAAATGGCAACAACTTAAACAAGTAACTGCATATGTTCCCCTCCGTATAGGCTTTACAAGTTTCCATCTTCCTAGGTACAAGATGCAGTTGCGAGGACCTTTACAAAGGTAAAACAAAGAATCCAAAAAATAAGAGCTAAGGAGAAGGTCGATGTGTTGCAGAAGAGTAGAAGCTGTAGGGTCACTTCCAACCTATTGGCAGTGGATTGTGATATCCATTGCTATTTGAACATATAAGGAAGAAGTAACTCAGGGAAGGAATCTCCGTTCATGGCAATAATTTTCTCAGGCAGGATAGTCAGCTAATTATGGAAAAAGTTGCTTGCGGAAAAAAGGGAGATTATTCATCAGGAGATTATTCATCAGAGGAAAATCTGAAGGAAAGTGAAAAACATTGGTTTAAAACGAGAGAGAAGGCCTGAAGTTCCATGGTATACCCTTGAACCACAAAATAGAAGAGTCCTAGTTTCAATAACAATATTGCACCTTATAAAGCATAATCAAAAATGTCAGACTTGGATATTCTCACTTAAAAAGGCTAATTAAAACTAAGACAAACAAAACAGCCCAGAACTAAATATCCTATTTTTAAGGCGGAGTAAAACTCGAACCTTGATAACATCAGCAATGTATAAGTCACACAGTACACACAAACGGCAGAGACAATAAAGGAAAGACTATCTGAAGCCGAAGTGGCAAAAAATTACTGACTCAGGCCATGTAAAGCACAAAAGCAGAAAGCCTATAAGAGCAACCAAAATGAAGAGTAGAAGATTAGAGCAGATTCAGAGTGGCAACGATATAAAGAAATTGGAAATATATCAAAATCTCCTGAAGTTCAGACTTTGGGTAACGAAAATGCTAGGACACTAATGAGGCAAATTGGTAAAGGGTGGCAAGAAAAAAATGACAAGGAAATTCCAGCTTTTCACATGTGCAGACAACAAGTTCGGTGTCATTTACTTTCGAAGTAGATGACCAACCTAATCCAATTATACCATAATCTATTTAATTGTCTTCCATCACAAGATAGTCTGCTAACTCATAGACTCAAACATGATTCAAAAATTCATGAAAGCCAGATAAAACGCAACAACCAACCTCAGAAAGTCGAAAGCCCAGAATTAAAAATATTAAGGCAGATGACTAAAAGATACCTTAGAAGTTGCTTCTAGCCTAAAGTGGAGCAAGTTAAATACTGAATGATAGCATGACATTCAGAAGTTTAAACAAACAACACGCTAAACACACATTATACAAGCACCGTTGTCACATAGATTGCTTCCTTGGTTGCTGCTAATGAATACACTGTTCTTTTTCAATAAAAGACAAGTCAAGCTCAAATATATAAGACACAAAGTATGACATCTGCAATCATGTTACTAATATGTGCTGCCTAGTATAACAAATTCAAATTGGCAGATGCTCTTTGCCAATTTCTTTTGAACTTCCTCCATCAAAAGATCATTCACCTCATTGGTCATTAGGATATCAAATGGCTCATTGAGACATAGGTGCCTTCAACATCAAAACTCAATTACCACCAACTCTAGCCGTCTCTGACTTACCATACAACCCAAAAAGAGACCTACAGAACCTCTAGTTCACGAAAACAAAACTGAAACACAAACCCACAGATTCAATCTCGAAAACAAAGCACAAGTACACAGGAAAAAACTGGGTATTTGCATACACTTAGCAAGTCATAACAAATGTTAGATGAAACTACCCATAAAAATGCAAGACCCGCCAATCAAACGCAACCCAAAAAAAAGCACAAAAATTCAAAGACCCAAGAAGCCTATAAAAGTTCCTCAATCCTTGTCCTAATCTCGACAACCAAATGCCAGCAAGCAAAAACACACAGACACACACAGAGAACTAATTTCTGCACAGTGCAGAGACCATAGCTAATGCAAAATGAAATTCAAAAACCCCAAAAGGTTATAAATATAAAAAACAAAGCTCCCCAATCCTTGGACTAATCTTGACAGCTAATTTCTGCAGAATTCAGAACCATACCCATACAACATGAAATTCAAACAACAACAACATACCCGTGAAATCCCACAAGCGGGGTCCGGGAGAGTAAAATGTAGACAGACCTTACCACTACCTCATAGAGGTAAGAGGCTATTTCCAGGAACCCTCGTCTCAAAAACCTATAAGCAGAAATGAAATTCAAACACCCAAAATGTTATATATATAGAAAAAAAACCCTCCCCAATCCTTGGACTAATCTTGACAACCAAATGCCACCAAACACACACACACACACACACAACCCACAAATTTCTGCACATTTCAGAGACCATAGCCAATGTAAGACGAAATTCAAAGACCCAAAATGCTACAAATATAAAAAAAAAAAAAAAAAACACGCTCCCCAATCCTTGTACTACTAATCTTGACAACCAAATGCCGCCAAACACACACTCACAACTAATTTCTGCAGAATTCAGAGACCACACCCAATGCAACATGAAATTCAAACAACCAAAAGGTTATATATGTGGAATAAAAAACTCCCCAATCCTTGGATAATCCTGACAACCAAATGACACCACACACACACACACAAAATCCACACATCTCTACACAGTTCAGAGACCATAATCAATGGTAAATGAAATTCCCATCATTAAAATTCAAGAAAACAAAAAGGGTATATCAAAAAGTACCTGATTAATCAAGAGGGTGCATCTATCGACCAAGATTAAAGTGAAAAACCAAGAAATGATAAAAGAGGTTTCTGGTGTGGGGTTTTGTAGAATTAACAAAACTACACTTTTTTTGGCTTATATGTGAGCTACAGCCAAGTAAAGCAAAGATTTGATTTTGCCCCTTTCACTGAGGTGGTGGGGGTCTCAAAATTGAAGAATTGGTAAATCCAGGGAAAATTTTCAGGAGAGTACATAATATTAGGCACGTCGTACAAGTAATAGGATGCACGTTAATGTTTGTTGTTGTTTTTTATGTGGCCTAAGGAATCTGGGACCGTTGGAACAGATTATGCTAATATCATTTACTATATTTATGTCAAAGCACATTCTAGTTGGTCAAATCTTTTAAAATTAGAAAAAAATAATAAATAAAGTTAATTGGCTATGAGTAAGATGAAAAGGGGGAGCGCCATCGGACCCAATGAGATTCCGATAAATTTTTGGAAGAACTTGGGTAAGGATGGCATAGAGTGGTTGACTAAACTGGTCAATGCTATTAGGGAGACGACCAAGATGCTTGAGGAATGGAGGAGGAGTACAACAGTGCCATTGTACAAAAATAAAGGAGATATTCAAAACTGCAATAACTACAGGGGTATCAAGTTGTTAAGGCACACTATGTAGGTATGGGAGAGAGTTGTGGAGAGGAGGGTGCGTAAAGTAGCATCTATCTCGGAGAACCAATTTGGATTCATGCCAGGGCGGTCGACGACTAAAGCAATCCATCTGATTCGGAGGTTAGTGGAAAAACATAAGAATGGTAAGAATGACCTTCATATGGTATTCATTGACCTCAAGAAAGCGTATAACAAAGTCCCAAGGGATGTCTTATGGATGTGCTTAGAGGCGAAAGGTGTCCCCGGGGCTTATATCAGGCTGATTAAGGACATGTACGATAGACTCAAAACTCGGGTAAGAACGATGGGAGAAGACTCCAATTTCTTTCCTGTTGAGTTGGGACTATATCAGGGTTTTGCGCTGAGCCCTTTCTTGTTTGCCCTGGTGTTAGATGAGCTGACCCGTTCGTTACAGGAAAAGGTTCCGTGGTGTATGTTATTTGCAAATGACATAGTATTAATTCATGAGTCTCGGACTAAAGTTAATGAAACGTTGAAGGCTTGGAGATACGTCTTGAAGTCCAAAGGATTCAAATTGAGCAGGACCAAAACTGAATATTTGGAGTGCAAATTCAACGTGGAGAGGGAGGAAGAAAACTCTGAAGTGAGGCTTGCCACTCAACCTATCCCAAGAGCGATAAGTTTAAGTATTTTGGGTCCATCATCCAGAGTAGTGGCGATATTGATGAGGATGTCACACAACGTATTGGGGCAGCATGGACTAAATGGAG
>JAOTQJ010000007.1:1009260-1020939 GCA_025642045.1 Solanum sejunctum
TTAAAATGAATAATTATCTTTAAATTTTTTTACACTACCTATCTCCTATCATGTTCACCTTTCATTGATAGATTTCTCAGAGTTTTTCTTTCTTAAAATTGGAAGAATAAAATTTGAAATGATGGTTCAAATTTAATTTATACAACTTTCTTTTTGAATTTAAATTAAAAAAAATCTTCTACCATCAACATTTATTATCCAGATCTAAAATTTACACAGTAAAAGCTGGCCATATTACCTAAAAATTATCACATCAATCAATAAAACCTTTGTTAAAGAGTTCATCTGAACCTCATTTAACAAAAAATTATATTATTTATATAAATTTAACACAATTATTTATATATATATATTGTAGATATTAAACTAGCTTCGACTAATTCAGATGTCTACTTCTTCAAATTTTAAATTATCTTACTGACGATCCTAGCTCCATCATTGCTTCGGAGCAATATATAGAAGGCCTAATCTAAAGAATCATATAAGTGAACCAAGGGCAACATTGAAATTAATCCTCATTTCTTTAAATCTACACATAGACAATACCAACCAAAACACATAATAGTAAAAAGAGTTTACGTTTCATGAAAAAAACAAAAAAAGAAAAGCAAGAAATTAAATCCCATCTATGTTGTTCGGACTCTTCAAAAGTATCAGCGGATGCATATCAAATTCACCAAAAATAATGTATTTTTAGAAAATCCAACACAAGTACGGTATTGAAAGTGAAGAGTTCCCGCAACTTAGAACACATAAAAGGTGGAGTAGAATAAAAATTAAATTCACCAACCAAGAGCATCAAGAATACCTAAAACCACATCACAAATATGCTTAAATCCCTCTTCCCTAACAGCAAGTTGAGGTGGATAATTAAATCTTGGATTCCTCCTAAACCCATTGTGACAAACATTAGGATAATCAGCAGCAGCCATAACATGCATGTAAGCATAGTCATAAACTTCATTATTCAAATCTTGAAGTGAATCTTGAAGTGCATTAGTTGCTAATGCATATTTATCAGCACAATCCTTGAGGAGTTTCTTCATTAATACCAAATCATTATTTGTGTAATTAGTAGTGTTAAGTACTAATTCATGTGATGAAAGAAAAGAGTTTGTGGCTGTGGCATTGACCATTCCAATTTTGACCATAATTGTTGCTAAGCCCTTTGTGTCTGCTTTGAGACTTGTGGAATCTGATTTGAGAGAGGATACACAAAGATCATAGTACTTTGTGTTCTTACATGTTTTTTGGATCAAATCAATTGATGATGTGGAAATAGTTGGTTGAAGTGAAATCAAGAAAACAAGAATCAATAAAAAGTGGAAATTAGATGACATTTTTGGTAATTAAAGATTGATTTGCTTTTCAATTTCTTTTTTTTTCTTGTTTTGGATTTGAAGAAGGAATTTGATGTTAGATTTCTTGGTCTAGTAAAAGAAGAATATAGTTGTATATATGTAAAGGGGGTTACTTTCTCTTTATATACAAAGAAGAATTTCTTAGTGGGGGAATAAGAAACTAGAAATACACTTTATGGGAACTAAGTTAGAGTATTTTTTTAGAAAAATTCTAAATGTGAATACGGAAATTATTTTAATTATTTGATGTCCAAAAATAATAGTACACAATATGATCTAATAAGTAAAGTCTAGTGAGTTTGAAATTCCTTGCCAACAAAGAAAGGAATTTGTCTTTTGGGTCGAGTTCGTCGCACTAAGCTTGCCTATAATGCGGGTTTTCTCTCCTATGTAGTTTGTGAGCTATTGCATAGGAGTGAAGTTTTACCCTGTGAACACCCAAAAATAGCGACTGCGAATTTTCCTTGTCATAAAAAAAAAGGATAGCGGAGAGTACACAAACTTTATTCCTACTATCTTTTATGAGGTAGATATACTATTACTTTTATTGGACATCCCAAAAATAGAATAAGAAAGATATATGATTATTCATAAAGTGTATGTGTAAGGAGAAAAATGAAAAACAATAAATATTTATTATGATGAAATAAATACAATCCTTTCACGCCTTAACTAAAAATTTTAAAATTAAGGTATTAGCATGAAAAGAAATTTTGGTAAAAAGTCGTCTTTTCTCCTAGTTGAGTTTTCTATATACACAACATGAATTTATATTAATCCAAACTTCAATGTTGATATTAAATATTATATGAGAAATTAAAAAAGAAAAACTAAAAATGTAGAAAAGTTGGAATTTTATCAGCTGTTATGAACTAGAATATTTTTTCATTCCCCATTTATGCATAATTGATATTATGACCCATTTTGAGCACAACTTTTTCTTGGTTTCCCATTAGACTTACATTTAATATTTGTATTACTCCCCCGTATCAATTAATTGAATTTTTAAAATTTTTTTAATTTTTAAAATAATTGAATTGTTCAAAGTTCAAAAAGAATATCTGAATTTTTTTTCATACTTGCCCTTTTATTTATTGAAGTTTTATGTTTTCTAAGAGATAAATCACACTATATATTTATGATTTCAGAAAGGGCAATAGTAGAAAGTATGGTGCAAATTTTATCTTTAAATAATTTTCTTAATACGTGTATATTACCTCACAAATTCAACTAATATGGGGACAGAGAAAGTATGATTTAATATAATTTAAATTTGCACTAAAAAGTTTTACTTTAGAAGGTAAAATACTTTTTAAAGAAAGGTGATTTTTTACCTCTCGAGTTTAAAATTTTTCATTAATAGTAAAAACGTATTTATCATTTTGTTACGATTCGATTTATTTTTGATAGCCTCTTGGTTCTATTTTTCAATAATTCCAATCCTATAAAATTTGGATTCTGGTCATTTTTGTTATCTATCTGTTTGTCACTATCTAACTATGGTACCAATATAAAACATGGACTTTTAAGTTGTTTTTGTAGTTTTTCTCCTAGTTGTATGTAAGGGTCTGTTTGGCAGGGACAGTAACAATTAATAGGCCCTTTTTGGAATTTGCCTACCTTCCAATATAAGTTCACGGGAAACATTATATGGACCCCTTCGATTAATCATGTCTGGAATATTTGTTTCTTTAAGACTAGGCTTTAGCTATACTTCATGAACACATAGCCCACTTTCCAAGTACATATGTCTTTTCATGTTTTTTTAATATAATACGAATATATTTAATTTTTAAGTCATGAATTTAGAATTCAATCTATCTTAATTCAAATGTCTTAGTTATTGTTGGAACTCATATTAAATTGTTCATGTGCTAAATCAGATGTTCAACATTGATTATGATGAGTATGTGAAAGAGTCTCATATAATTTGATGGATGAATGGTTTCATTGATATAATTTGGATAAATTCTTATATTTGAATCTAGTATTTGGAATTGAGTTAGACTCAATACTTATTTAAATTTCTTTAAGCATGATATCTATGATTATTGATTTCCATTCAATATTTTCATTTGTTATTTTAGAAAAAAAAAATAAGAGGCTCGAACCATTTTTTCTGACTCTTTTTCAAATTGGAGTAGGGAAGGAGGGGGGAGGTGCTTGTAGAGGAATATATTATACAATAGTAATGACTTGAACCTATGTTTTTGCTATAGAACATACTGCCCATTCCTTATTTATGTGATTTTAAAAAAGACAATAATATAAAATAGTACCTACATGGTTTCATGCAAGAGCACAATTTTGATATTTAATTTATAATGTTTTTTAAAGAAATGAATTTTTGAATCTGTTATCCAACTTTATCACATTATTTAAGAAATAGTTGTGAGTAATAATGAAAGTGAATCATGCATGTGCATGTTACGTAATTCCATTCTTGGAAAGCAAGATTGTCACCATGTGAATTGACAAATCAAAGTCAAATGTAAAATCTTTCATGCAAGTGGGTTCAGTTTATGTCAGCTAATGGCCCATTATTAAATTAAATCATCATCATATATAAAGGTAATTAATGATAACCATCGTATTAATAGAATATAAGAAAATTAAATGAGAGAAAAACAACTTTAACTTCACTTTAAAGAAACAGAAACTATTAGCTGCAAACACATCATCACTAAATTATCGCCAAATAGCTTGTATCTGATATGAAATTTTAATAATTCATCGCTAATTCATTATTTTTTCTGTCTCATTTTAAGTGAATTTGTGAGATGATACACATATATTAAGAAAAATATACAAAGATAAAATTTACAACGTACTTTTCACTATTGCCCTTGATAAAATGATAAATATGTAGTGTAATCTATCTCCTAAAAAATATAAAAGTTCAATAAATGAAAGACCAAATATGAAAAAAGTTACAAACATTCATCTTGAACTTCGAATAATTCAAATATTCTGAACATTAAAAAAAATCTCAAAAATTTAATTAATTTGAGACAGATAGAGTATTAAGTTAATGGGACCAATGACAATTTTTTATTGTTTTCTCGTGAAACTGTCCATTGCTAAAAAAAATTTTCGTGAATACATGAATCTGTCAAATATATCAAAATAGTCATTATACTGTAATTAGAAAAATTCTATCTTTATTACATTTTCTGTCCAATACTTTCTTGTTATAAAAGTATTATTTTTATACCAGCACCCTCTACGTACATTGAACAAAGAGAAAGCTACAATTTAAAAAAAAAAAATAAAGCTTCATAGTATTCCTCAAAACCAAATTTAAGTTTCAGTCTTATATATGGTCAATGATCCTACTTGAATGTGTGTATGCATATATATTACGCTACTTTTGCTAGCAACTGGCTTCAGATTCTTCTAAGCAGAAATTTGAATATAAACTCTTTTTTTCTATATATATATATATGTATATATATGAATGAAATATATATGTCAAAAATTGATATGAATATTATAAATAAAATAAAAAATATTTTATTATGTTTTGTATGTGTCACTAAGAAAAGGAGTTTGTTCATTTTTGAGGGGTCTAGAAACACATAAAAACTGTTGAATGGAAAAGGAATATATGTAACTCCCGTTACTTCATAATGAATAGTCAATCTCATTTTGGATAGGAGCAATTGACAATTGGATTCAATGACGGTGATCATTCCTTACCCTACCAAGGTATTAGATGGTCGTGGCAATGGCAGTGCAGCCATCGTATGGTCACTCGCTCATATAATGTTGATTGTCAGTTAGAAATTAAAACCTTCCACTTAATGAATGATTTGATTTGGTTGAGTTGTATATAATTGAGTCTATTCTCAAAGCTTGATTTTATTCTTAAACTTGCATGTTTTGCTACGTCGAGTTGAGTTAATTATCGAGTTGAGTTGACTATCTTTGATTATGTCCTTTTTTTTCTAGCTATTTTATATATCGTACATTTTATGTACAAGTGTCATTTGGCATTGCATCATTTTATGATGCAGATAAAGGTACTAGCAAGGAATCCTCAACAAATACTCCGTTGACGATCTATTCTATCCCAGAGATAGTGGTGAGACGTCCTTGCTTCTAGAGGCCCAATGTTTATGTTAATTATTGTTTCTTCAGTATTTTTTCTTCCTCTTTGAGGTATCCACGAAATTGTCATTGACACCATCTTTTCATACCATATATAGACATACATCGAATGTACTTTTAATTCATGAAAACAAATGTGTGTCGCCATAAATGTTGTATTCCTTTGTTACAGGCAACAGTAATACTAGTGATAGTTAAGTCGGATACCAAACAACAAAATTGGTGTATGAGGCAGCGGCTTACGTGAAGAAATGCTTAGGTGGAGGAGAAGAGGATGAAATTATATTCTGTGGTTCAGGTTCTACTGCTGCCAATAAAAGGCTTCAAGAAGTCATGGGGATTTCTGTCCCTTCTATTCTAAGAGAAAAAGTACTCACAAAATGCTTTCGCAACGAAACAAAAGAGAGATGGGTTGTCCTTGTTGGACCTTATGAGCATCACTCAAACATCCTTTCATGGAGATAAACTTTAGCTGAGGTTGTGGAGATTGGATTGGACGAAAACGGCCGTGTAGACACGGAGGCCTTGAGGGATCAGCTTGAGTACTACAAGTCTACGAATAGACCATTGTTGGGTTCTTTCTCAGCTTTTAGTAATGTAACTGGGACTTATTCTGATACAAGAGCCATCGCTCGTCTACTTCATAAAAATGGAGCCTTTGCTTGCTTTGACTTTGCAGCAAGGTCGGAGTTTAACTTCTATATACTGACAGTACTGATGGTACATACTTGTATCATGTGATGAAAAGATAACTTATTTTGGGTGTTATTTTTCATTTTGTTATGATGTTGCAGTGCTCCATATGCAAAAATAGATATGAGAGTAGGAGAAATAGATGGATATGATGCAGTATTTATTAGTCCTCATAAGTTTCTTGGAGGACCAGGCACACCTGGAATTCTTGTAATGAACAAAGCACTCTATAGATTGAAGACTTCACCTCCATCTACTTGTGGGGGTGGTACTGTTGATTTCGTCAACCCCTTTAATGAAAAGGTATGTATCTCTAATATGATTTCGTTTCTTCAGAGAAATGTTTATCGTTCTGTATGTCTCTTGATATAAATTACTTTTAATAGGACACACTGTATGTGAAGAACATTGAAGAAAGGGAGGATGCTGGAACACCTCCAATCATCCAGAAAGTGAGAACAGCTCTAGCATTTTGGGTGAAAGAGTTCATAAGTCACAAAGTGATTGAAAGAATGGAGCACACCTACATTGAACTTGCACTACAAAGGCTTCTCCCAAATCCTAACATATGGATTTTGGGAAATGTAACAGCCAAGAGACAAGCTGTGCTTTCTTTTCTCATCTACACGACAACTTACTCTTCGTCAATTGATAAGAATGATGAAGTTTACTTATGGGGAGAAACATGGAACAAACAAGATAAGCCTCTTCATGGTCCTTTTGTCGCTAGGCTTCTTAATGACCTATTTGGCATTCAGGCTAGAGGAGGATGTGCTTGTGCAGGACCCTATGGACATAGCTTGCTCAACGTTGATGAACCTCTATCTCTTGCATTCAGAGCTATTCAAATGGTTAGTCACCACAAATAGAACTAGTCTGACTAGTTTACGCTAAAATGTTAGGCAATACGAGGCGATAGCGAAAGCGTGATAAGGATCGACATTGATATTGAAAAGTATAAATAAATTGGGCAAAGTAATAAATGGAGACACAGATTTAACGTGGTTCACCCAAAAATGGGCTACACCCACGGACGACGACAAGCAAAATATCACTATAATGGAAAAGTGTACAACAAAACCTCACTGGGCCTAAGCACTACGAAGATATAATTTTTGTTTATCACTCAGTGATATATGTAGAGTGGAGTGATAAAAATAAAGAAAGTATTACAACACTCACAAAATAAACAATGTGTATCTCACAGAATTCTTAGGCTCCTCTCTTACTCTCTATCATAAATGAAGGAGCTGAAGAGCTCCTTTTATAGGCAAAACCTTGCCTGCAATTGTTGAAAAAATTTTGACAAGTTGGTGGCCAACTTGTTGAGAATAACTTGTCAAAATTTTATAAGTTAGGCAGCCAACTTTGTGGAAAAACTTGGCAGCTAATTTGATAATTGCTTGTGGGTTGCCAAGTTTGACAAATCTTGGTTTGTCAACAAATGTAGGCTGACCAGATCTTGGGTCAGATTTCAACAATCTCTACCTTGGACCAAGTTTTACAAAATGTTCATCGTCATATAAAGCTCCGAAGAGTTATTAGATGCTGAGAACACCAACTAAGCTCAAGCAATGCTCAAACTTAACAACAGACAATGACTTGGTTAACATATCCGCTGGATTTTCAGATGTGTGAACTTTCTTTAAAGTAATCTCTCCAGAAGCAATAGTATCTATGATATAATGGTATTTAATACTGATGTGCTTTGTCTTGGAGTGGTAGACATCGTTCTTGGTAAGATGAATAGTACTTTGACTATCTGAAAATACAACAGTTGTATCCTACGTGACACCAAGCTCAATAACAAGACCACATAGCCAAGTAGCCTCTTTTACACGTTTTGTGACTGCAATGTACTCTGCCTCTGTAGTAAATAAAGCCGCAATAGATTGCAGCGATGATATTTCAACTGATAGCACTAGAACATAGGTTGAAGATGTAGCCAGAGAGAGACCTTCATTTATCGAGATCACCACCATAATCAGAATCAACAAATCCAACAATGTCATGTGATGTTGCCTTCCTTCTATCGAACACTAAGCAATATCAGAAGAACTTTCCAAATATTGAAAGATCCATTTAACAGCATCCCAATAAACCTTTCCAAGATTGTGCATATAGCGGTTCACCATACTAAATGCATATGCAAGGTTAGGTCTAATGCAAACCATTACATACATAAGACTGCCAACAACACTAGAATAATAAATGTTTGACATACGTTCTTTCTCTTTCTCCATCTTTGGACAATAATCAGATGATAACTTGAAATGAGCAACAAAAGGTGTAGAGATGGACTTACAGGAGTTCATATTGAATCTGTAGAGAATTTTATGAATATAATTTTTTTGAGACAGAAATAACTTCCCAGCTTGTCGATCCCTGTGTATCTACATGCCAAGAATCTTCTTTTCCTCACCAAGATCTTTCATCTTAAAATCCTTACTGAGTTGAGATTTTAAACTGTCAATTTGAGACTTATTGCGAGCATCTTCCTTTTGGTCAAAACCCCGAACGACCAAATGTGCTTTCCATCTTGCTTCTTCAACCCTAGGGATGCCATCTCTCTTCTTGTAAAGCCATTTGCAACTCAATGGTCGCTTGCCTTTAGGAAGCTCACATAACTCTCAAGTGTCACTCTTGTAGAGACTTTCAATTTCTTAATCCATTGCCACGAACCATCTAGATGAATCAGCACAAGTAATTACCTCTGAATAAGAAGCTGGATCAATGCTTTTATTGATATCTTGTGCAACAGACAATGCATAAGCAACAAGCTAATCTTCATCATCATGATAAAATCAAGCTGGCTTTGTAATAACTCTTTTGGATGATTTTGAGCAATTAAATAATCTTGTTATGATGGCACAATCTCAGTGGTATTATGATCATCAGAATCATTGCTAAAATAATCAGTAGTGGAGGAAGTAGGAACATCGACATTAGGAGGAGATGAAGACTTTATCTCTAACTCCACCTTTTTACTATTACTTTGCTGATAACCTGTATCAGCAGAAGAAGAACCAGAATCTTTTCCAGAAAAAGGTAATGTATTTTCATCGAAAGTAACATCATGGCTAAGAATGACTTTACGTGACTCAGGATCGATAAACCACAAACGATATCCTTTTATCTCAAAATCATAACTAAGAAATATGCATTTTTTAGCTCTAGGTGCTAATTTTCCATCATTAACATGTGCATATATAGAACATCCAAAACCCCATAAATTAGAGTAGTCAACAGGAATACCTGACTAAATCTTTTTTGAAATTTTGAAATCAAGAGATGAATGTGAGGAGCGGTTGGCTAGATAGCATGCTGTAGAAATTGGCTCACACCAAAGGCCACGCAATGCCATAGCCCAGCATGGGAGAGCATACAGCGAGCTCTCTCGAGTAGAGTCCTGTTCATTCATTCTGTAACACCGTTCTGCTAGGGCTTTCCAACCAGTGTTTTATGTCTAGCAATACCAGCTTGAGCACATAATTCATTAAAATCTATTTCACAGAATTCGAGGCCATTATCTATTTGGAGCTTCTTTACTTTCGTCCCTGTTTGGATTTCAATAAGAGATTTTTATTTCTTGAAAGTAGAAAATGCTTCATTTTTATGCCTCAAGAAATAGACCCAAACTTTATGGGAGAAATCATCAATCAAGGTCATCATGAAACGGTTTCCTCCAATAGAAGGAACTTTGGAAGGTCCCCAAAGATCCAAGTGGATGTAGTCGAGGATAAGTTTAGTACATGCATTGCAATGGAGAAATTTTTCCTTTTTTGCTTTTCGAACACATAATATTCACAGAATTTCAGCTTACCCATACCATCACCAAGAAGACCTTTCATGCTCAATAGATTCATACCTTTCTCACTCATATGGCCAAGATGCATATGCCACAAATGAGTGAGATCCAGATCAGATAATGAGGATGTGGACATAGTTGTTGATCCTGTTATAGTAGAACCTTGCAAAATATATAAGCTACCGTGTCTGTTTGCTTTCATAAGAACTAGGGCACCTTTATACACCTTCAGCTGAGTACTTATAACCAAGAGATTCAACAGTACCTAAAGAGATCAAATTACGTTTTAAATCAGGAATATGATGCACATTTGTCAATGTCCTGATACAACTATCATGGGTCTTAATCTGCACACTGCCAATGCTAACAGCCTTGCATTGAGAATCATTTCCCATCAAGACAACACCACAATTGATAGGTTCATATGTGGTAAACCAGTCTCTGTGAGGAGACATATGATACGTGCAGCTAGTATCTAGAATCCACTCAGTTTTACTCCTATTTTTAGAAGTAACCATTAATATGTCACCATCAGATTCAGTTTCAATGACACGGGCTTCAGCAGTAGAATTTTGTGATTGATTTGATTATTCTTTTTTTTTTATTATTCAATTTATAACATTCAAAAATTTCATGCCCAGTTTTCTTACAATAGCGATAGGATTTGAAATTACGTTCCCTAGATTTTGACCTAGACTGCTTTTTATTTGTACTCTTTTTTTCAACCGATCTACCCTTAACAGACAACCGTTCAACTTTATCATCAGAACGAACTTCAAGATCAAATTTCTCTTTGGACAACAAGTTAGACTTGACATTCTCAAAAGATAATGTATCATTATTTTCATATAACATTATTTCCTTGAAGTGTTTATAGATAAATGGTAAAGAGACAACCAATAAGATAGCTTTATCCTCATTAACAATTTTAACTTCTAGATTTTCTAGGTCAATAATAATAGAATTGAACTCATTAAGATGAGATTGAATAGTAGTACCTTCAGCCATATGGAGCGTGTATAAATGCTCTTTTAAACGGAGTTTATTTGCAAGACTTTTTTTTTCATGTAGAGAGATTCAAGCTTGAGCCAAAGTCCTACAACGTTATTCTTGTGAACCACCCGCAGAGCACCTCCTTGGATAAACAAAGTTGCATTACTGATAAAGCTTTTTCATCGAACTACATCGATTGCTTATCGATCATAGAGTCAGATGTTTTTTGACTCCCCTTCAAGAGTTTTTTTCAACCCATTTTGTGTAAGAACGACCTTCATTTGGACTCTTTAGATAGAAAAACTAATCTTGCCATCAAAATTTTCAATATCAAATTTTGTGACAAAAGTCATCTTAAAAAACTATCGTACGTATAAATAGTGACTCTAGATTGTATTTGTACATATAAATAATACATATATAGTATTTGTGACTATTATGATCGAGCTCTGATACCACTTGTTAGGGAATACAAGGCGATAGCAGAACCGTGATAAAGATCGACATTGATATTGAAAAGTATAAATAAATTGGGCAAGGTAATAAATAGAGACACGGATTTAATGCGGTTCACCCAAAAATGGGCTATATCCACGGATGACGACGAGCAAAATATCACTATAATGGAAAAGTGTATAACAAAACCTCACTGGGCCTAAGCACTACGAGGATATAATTTTTGTGTATCATTCAGTGATATATGTGGAGTGGAGT
>JAOTQJ010000007.1:1038583-1060529 GCA_025642045.1 Solanum sejunctum
AAATTTTGTATAATTATTTCAAATTATATGAAAAATTAATTAATATGATAGAAATATTATATAATTTGATAATTTCACCTTTTATATTAGGGAAAAAATATATTGGTCAACCACACCCCATAAAATTATATGGCTGCTACATTAAAACCTGAGATGTTCCACACAATTAGGGGTTGTCGATGGATAGCCAACATAGCCAAGAATGTCTCATGAACATTTTATAAGATTGGTTATCTAATGTTTTAATATAAAATAGCTAATTTATTATTTTAATATAAAAATGAGATAAAACAATTTTGAAACTAATTAATACTAATAATTAAATATATAATAAAATAATTTTACATATTCTCTGAAGATTGTATCTATATCCCACTAACCAAATGATAACTAACAAAATTAGCCTATACTGGCCTATTGGGAGCACCAGATTATGTATTAAGGCAGTGGTAGAGTCAAAAAAATTTTAAGGGGGTTCAAATGAAGAAGTAGACATATAAACTAATCGAAAGAGATTTAATATCTATTATATATACCTAAAACATAATTTTAACTATATATAATAGTATAATTTTTTGGAAGAAGGTTCGAATGAACTCCTTGGCCAATGCATAGCTCCGCCCCTATACAAAGATAGGTTACAATTTGTAAATATGACTGCATTTTTTATCAATAAAGATCCAAGGCCAACTTTTAAACATACATGTCACGCAAACAATGGACAAATATTAAATAAAATCACATAAAATCATCAAAATCAAATCAATTAATTTAAGCAAACATGTTAGACCCTACTTTCTCACTTTTGTGACAATTCTAAATTAGTAAGTAATGAAAGTAAAACTTAATAGACAATGTTTGACACTTTACATTTCATAAGATTAAAATTAATTAAACTCTAATTAATATGAAGAGTTTGAGATGCTTCTTTTTATCCTTTTAATAGGATAAAATTATATACGCACTAAATTTTTTTCCAATAATCTTCTCATTTCAAAAGTTTGAACTATCTTTTATTTTTATAAGTCTCAAGAAACGAACCCTAAAAATAAAAATACAAACACATGATAGGAGTACTTGCTCCTTGAACAGACAATGTGTTGCTTGAATTTAAATTAATCAAGTCAAAGTACTTCAAATATCAGATAATCAATGCAAATCTGAAGAAATAAAATAGGCAATGTATTTCTCGAATTTAAATTAAACATGTCAATGTATTTTAAATATTAAATAATTAATACAAATTTTAAAAAATAAAGTAAAATTCATCTGCATTTCTTTCGTCAAAAGTTTATAATATAAAAATTTTATCTCCCCCATAACAAATGATTACCCAAAAGAATTATTATATCTTCTACTCTTGAAGACTCCACCTTCTTTAATTTCTTTACTTGCATGATTGTAACTACTTAATTATTAATTATTATTTTTTGAATTTTAGCTTTCCACTTTTGTTGTCTTCCATTATACGTGTTGCGGTTAATTTGAGGCGCCATCCATTTGACCAAAATGAAAATTGAAAAATAAAAATTTTAACAACTACATCATCCCATAGAAATACTTTCATTGAAATAATATTTTTTTACATAATTTTATAATATTTTAAATTACTTGTAATGGAATTTAAGTCACATAGTATTTATCTTCCATAGAATAAATTAAAATGCTAAAGAAAAACATTTTGGGAGTTGTAAATGATCACGACGTAATATTTTCATATTATTTTGAATCTAAATTTGTTGCTCATGGTCAAATTTTTTGTAATAATTTAAAAAATACTCTTACTTAAGGAGTGTTCAATACAAAGAAAATATTTTCTATTTTTTTGTATGTTTAATTGGTCAAAATGAACGTACGTAAGGAAAAAAAAAAACAAATTTCATAGCTCATAAGTAACACTATGGATTCATCGTCTCCTTCTCATCCGATTCCACCCCATAGTATTTTGCTAGATTATATATAAATGCTCTTAAGATAAATTTTATTTACTTATCAAATATTACAATAACAATAATATACTCAGTGAAATTCCACAAGTAGTGTCTGAAAAGAATAAAACGTACGCAGACATTATTACTACCTCAGTACAGATAGAGAAGTTATTTTCGAAAGACCCTCCTCTCAAAAATATCAACCCCAAAAACAGAAAATACTAGATATGAAGCAACGACTAAAGTGGATAGCAAATGAAAATTTATAAAAATAATAAAAGTAGCAAAATAAATGATGGACAATAACAACATGGTATATAACAACATGACTATCTCTACTAACCTAACATATCACAACGCTCGACATCATTTTACCCCTACTAGCTTGTTAACCTTCTACCTTAATACCCAAACTATAGTTATGGAGTATAATTATGCTTTATAAGTTTGTCATTTATAAAATTTGCTCATATACAAATGCTCTTAAAATAAATTTTATTTACTTATCAAATACAATAAAATAAGTACAAATCTCATATAACTTTTCGAAAAAAAAAAAACACTCTAGATCATTTTTGGGTATGGAGCGAAATATATAAACACTATGAATTATATAGCGAATTATACAAATGTTGCACAAGTCATACAAACTTTATTGTAACTATAGTTACGAAATATAATTACCTAAAGCATAGTTATAGAGTATAACTAGACATTATGTGTTTGCCATTTATGAAATTTGCTCATATATAACAACAATAACAACATACCCCAGTGCCTCAAAAGGCTCCCGCTCATTGCGGCGTGAGGGAGGGTCGAATGTACGCAGCCTAACCCCTATGTTTAGAAACATAAAGCGGTTGTTTCTAGTTGCTCATATATAAATGCTCTTAAAATAAATTTTATTTACTTATCAAATACTAGAAAATAAAAAAAAATATCATATATTTCTAAAAAAAAAAAATATTTTCTAGGAAACTTCCTACCACACACACCCTAAATATATAATTAGGATTTAAATATTTTGGAGAACATAACTAAAATAACATGCATATCCCCTTATTTATTTCCTTAATCATTATAATCATCATCAACATATCCCAGTGCCTCAAAAGGCTCATGCTTATTGCGGGATCAGGGAGGATCGGATATACGCAGCCTAATCCATATGTTTAAAAACATAAAGCGGTTGCTTCCAGAATATTTCCTTAATCATTATCCCTCTAATTTTAATTGACCAACATATACAAAGATCATAATTTCTCCTATAAATACCCCATCCACCTTCCATCATCTAAAACACACACACTAAATTATCATCCATATTAATAAGAATTCCCACCTCTAGAACCTTAGCCTATGGATTTGGGGCAACTAATGTTGAGAGAAACTCAAATAATAGACCACAATAATAAGGAAAAAAAATACACTAGTGTGGGAAGTAATATTAGTTCTAATAATAATTCTAGTGCTACTTCTTCAATTGCTTCACATGAAGATTTGAGGAGTAGAATTGAGTCATTTCATATGCTAGAAAAGGCTAATATTTCTAAGAGTGAATCTGCAGAAAAGAAACTTTCATGGCTTCGTTCTCAGATTATTGGTGAAGATGTTGATTTCGAGACGCCTTTTGGGAAACGTAGGCTTACTTATGCTGATCATACTGCATCTGGGAGAGGTCTTCACTATATCGAAAACTATATCATCAAGAATGTTCTTCCTTTCTATGGTATGTTTACCTTTAATTATGTTATCACTAAAGGTTGTGATGAAATAGAATCTACATACATACCTCCATCTTTAACCAGGGTTCAGGTTAATAGTCTGGTAATAATAACGATTGTTATTATTTTGTACAGGTAATAGTCACACTAGTGATAGTCACGTAGGACACCAAACAACAAATATAGTGCATGAAGCAGCTGCTTATGTGAAGAAATGCTTAGGAGGAGGAGGAGAAGATGCTATTATATTTTGTGGTTCTGGTTCTACTGCTGCCATTAAAAGGCTTCAAGAAGTCATGGGGATTTCTGTCCCTTCTATCCTAAGAGAAAAAGTACTCACAAAATGCTTTCGCAACGAAACAAAGGAGAGATGGGTTGTCTTTGTTGGACCTTATGAACATCACTCAAACATCCTTTCATGGAGACAAAGTTTAGCTGAGGTTGTGGAGATTGGATTGGACGAAAACGGGCTTGTAGACATGGAAGCCTTGAGGGTTCACCTCGAGTACTACAAGTCTACGAATAGGCCATTGTTGGGGTCTTTCTCAGCTTGTAGTAATGTAACTGGGACTTACTCGGATACAAGAGCCATCGCTCGTCTACTTCACAAAAATGGAGCCTTTGCTTGCTTTGACTTTGCAGCAAGGTTAGAGTTTAACTTCTATATACTGACAGTAGAGTACTTAATACTTATATCATGTCACAAAAAGATAACTATTTTTTTTTGTTTCAGTGCTCCATATGCAAGAATAGAAATGAGATCAGGAGAAATAGATGGATATGATGCAGTATTTATTAGTCCTCATAAGTTTCTTGGAGGTCCAGGCACACCTGGAATTCTTGTAATGAACAAAGCACTCTATAGATTGAAGACTTCACCTCCATCTACTTGTGGAGGTGGTACTGTTGATTTTGTCAACCCCTTTAATGAAAAGGTAAGTTGTTTTAATGGTTTAATATATTATAAAATAATGTCCTTTTCAACTGTATTTGTGTCACAATTATGAAACTTCCTATGAACTATATAAGGACTTTTGGTCAAATTTTTCCATAGAATTTGTTGCATGTATTTGACTGCCATTTATTAGTGACATGGGGTTCTTGTCATTTTCCTTCTAAAGAAATAACACACGCTTGGGATAGTTGATAACTAGACTAAAATCAAAATCAGTCAACAAAGAATTCCAGAAGGCGAAGTCATGTACTTTAAATAATTCTTTTTTGACTTGATCTTAGATTTAGTGGCATCATGATTGACTTTCCAACAACCAACTGTAAACTAAATTAAGTGCTTCGAGTTTGGAAAGAGTAGGATATACGCTGATGTTGTCTCTACCTTTCCTTGAAGTTGTTTCCAATAGACCCATGAAAAGATAAATATTGCTTGGCTCTCATGGACATGTGCAGGAAGGAGTATTGATGCTCCTGTTAAGAGGTACGAGAGGTTGAATTTAGGGGTTATATGGAGGTGGACGGAAGAAGTATTGGGAGGAGTTGATCAGACAAGATACGGTGAAGCTTCATCTTAATGAAGACATGACCTTAGATAGAAAGGAGTGGAGGTTGTGTATTAAAGTAGAGGGCTAATAGGCTAGTAGGCAGGTCGATATATGACATTGCGATTAGTAGGTTAGTAGTAGTGATGTATTTACATTGTATGTTGTCATTAGTAGTCCTATATTTGTTTACTTTTAGTGTATTTACATTGCTTTTATATCTTGTGTGGTCATTATCCGTCTTTATATGTTAATTTGATCGCATTTGCATACTATCATATGCTTTCCTTATTAGTCACTCTTCCTGGTCCCTTTCTTTTCCGTTCCTTTTTCTCCATATCTAGTTCATTATGCTTATGGGTTTTTGTGACAAGGGTTCCCAGGAAATGACCTCTCTACCTCTATGAAGTAGTGGTAATGTCTGCATACATTATACCCTCCTCAGACCCCACTTTGGGATTCCTCTGGGTATGTTGTTGTTTGATGCTTGGCTCTCATGCTACATAATATTACCAGGACACACTCTATGTGGAGAACATTGAAGAAAGAGAGGATGCTGGAACACCACCAATCATTCAGAAAGTGAGAACAGCTCTAGCATTTTGGGTGAAAGAGTTCATAAGTCACAAAGTGATTGAAAGAATGGAGCACACCTACATTGAACTTGCACTACAAAGGCTTCTCCCAAATCCTAACATATGGATTTTGGGAAATGTAACAGCCAAGAGACAAGCTGTTCTTTCTTTTCTCATCTACACAACAACTTACTCTTCGTCAGGTGATGGCAATGGTGGAAAAAATGAGCTTTACTTATGGAGAGAGACAGGGAACAAGAAAGATAAGCCCCTTCATGGTCCTTTTGTCGCTAAGCTGCTTAATGACCTATTTGGCATTCAGGCTAGAGGAGGGTGTGCTTGTGCAGGACCCTATGGGCATAGCTTGCTCAACGTTGATGAACCTCAGTCTCTTGCATTCAAAGATGCAATTGTGATGGTAAGTCTTCACATATGTGGTTCACTAAAATTTTCTATTCGATAGTCTTGACACAAGTTTTCTTTGTAACAGGGGTATACTGGAGTGAAGCCAGGATGGACAAGGGTCAGTTTCCCCTACTACATGTCCAAGGAAGAATTTGAGTTCATTCTAGCAGCATTAGAATTCATAGCCATTTATGGACAAAGGTTCCTTCCTGTGTACCATTTCAACTGGAAGACTGGTGCTTGGACTTTCAAGAAAAAAGCTTTCAAGAAGGCACTAATAGGAAGAGATCACAATTGCAATTTTTGTGGCTCACCAATGAAAGGGTTGAACCTAGGCTGCCCCGACATTAAAGAGAACAACCATGGAGAAGGCGCTACAAAAGAAGGCCTCATTTGCAAATATGTAAAGTACCTTGAGACAGCCAAGCGCATTGCTAGCGTCCTTCCCAAGTTCCCAGCTGAACGGTCCATACCTGAAGAAATAAACCCTAAACTAGTACCCTTTAGAGTCTAACGATTGAAATCACACTGCGGAACTTAACTTTTGGAAAGAGAATGCTCGTTCTCATTCTCCAATATGATCGTGCAATTGTCTAATCTTTGGTTGGGCAAATACAAGGGTTATTATATGTGATAAACTAGGAGGACACGATGGCATGAGTATATTAAATATTTTCCTTTTTCCTTATGATTGTTATGAAATTCATATTTAATCCATTGGAAACAGTGTTCATGATCTAGTATTGATTTTTGAGACGACGTTTTTCAAAAATAACCTCTCTATCTCTATGAGGTAGTGGTAAGATCTGTGTACATTTTACCTTACCCAGACCTCACTTGTGAGATTCAACTGGATATGTTGTTATAACAGTGTGTTCATTCTCATTGTTGGGAAAGATCATGCCATAAATTAGAAGGATACGATGGCATGAAACTTTATTAGACTAGGAAGAGATTGGAGCTAACGCGCTCTCTTTTTGCATCTTCTTGATACCTTTAATGAATCATCTTCATAGACAAAAAAATAAATAAATAAAAACTACAAAGAAGAGTGACTTTGAAAATTTAGGTACCCACAAGCAATTTACCAATACCTTAAAACAGTTTTACTCCTTAATTCCAATATACCATCATTTGTTTACAAAGATGAGTAATGAAAAAAGAATTGGTGGAAGAGGGACTGGGGAGTGGGCGAACGATGGAGAAGAGAGTCATAATGCATATGTACCAAGAGAATTAATCACTAGTTTATTGTAAAAGAATTCTTTTTTAGCTAAATTGGCCAACAAATAATTAGGAACAGAGAAATGGTAACCGAATAAGATGGCAGAAAATATATGATTTCAGACATTTAGATGACTCGGAACAAGAGAGACCTGCTGGCTGTGAGCATACAAGCGGTACCCCTTTTATTTTCTTACTCTGGTTCTTGAACTGCATATACACTCTGGATATGGATTTTGGTAAAATGACTCTTCCAGTCTTGACCTTGCTCGACCTTTGACTCCCAGGGGAGCACCAGCTCTTTTTCTTGGAGCACCTTGCCTATAAATTGCAACAAGTGTAATGATTTAATTAAAAGTCTGGAATTTATCAGTCATCAAGCAAACAACATGGTTATAATTGTTGAAGGCTTTACAATTCCCTCCAAAACAGTTTACAACCAGTTGTTCTTTACTAGTGAAATAAGTTTCTGGAAACAGGCTGAAAAGTGCCATTAAATCAAGAAAAAAATTTAATATGAGCAATTGATAGTTTTTCTTTGGAAATACTTTGACAGGATTTTTAGATTAAGATTTCTGATGCCTGAATTAGAATGATCTACTATGTACTACCAGAATGCAAAGAACAAGTGCCATGACAAAATGTGAATATCATATTCAAACCAAAATCTTAAACAATAGGTAAATAATCCAAGATCATTTACATGAAGATAACTTATTTATTTTTGGATTTCCTTGTTTTTCTTATCTTTTTTTCTCTTGACTATATTCTAAGGATCTCACTAAGGTTCAACAGGTGAAAGAATGGACTTGGGATAAGATATAAGTTCAAGAAGACAAGAAAGGTGGTTTGAAATAAAGAAAACAAGCTCAACAGACTGGGATGCTGGCATAAAGCTGGAGTTAGTAGCTCGATCGATTGCTATGAAAGACAAACCAAAGCAATAAAACAAATATATAATTAACATTGACCAGAATGCAAAGAAAATGATTATGAGAGAGAACCAATATGTGAGGTAACGAACTTACCAAATTCTGGTGCTCCTACTATGTGAAAGAATCTAAGTTTTCTCTTCTTCTTCTTTTTGGTGTGCGCATGTGTGTTTGTGTGTGCGTGTGCGCGCACGCGTGCTGGGGGTTTGACCATATGAACCCCTCTAGAAGCTCCTGTACAGTCGATGTGGCAGGTGATACATATCCAACATAAAATGGTTTGTTTCCTACCAGTTATTACTCCTAGGGCTTATTGTTATACCCAAGTAAGGAAAACAGAGAGAATAAGCTATCAACAGAAACAATTACATGAGCAAATGCAACCAATAATGTGAGTAGCCATTACATATGTATCACCTGTTCTTATGCAAATGCCTGACAAGATGTGAAAATGATGGTCCATCAAGCTGACCAGCTTCCCGCTTATCAAATATTTCAACTAGCCCTTTCCTGCATGATTTAGCAGATAATTATGTTGCTATTAATATGTAGACGAAGAGGCCAAGACCACAAAACTCAATCTAATTTTAACAGTTCTAATGACTTCTTTATGACTCTTCCTATGAGAATACTGAACTGTTTTCCAAACAGCAGAGATGGATCCAAAATTTAAGCTTTATGGGTTCAATATTTAATATTTTTCAATTGAGCCCATTATTTGTTTAATGTAGCGGGTTTCATGTCTACTATTTGTTGCAATTTTCGTAATTTTTTACGCGTAAATTTATGATCCGCATTGAAAGTACTAGATTCATATAAACCCGGTACTAATACTCTGCATCCGCTTCCATCAAACAGCACTTCTAACATGCCAGTCACGGTGGGGCCAACTTTCATATTCTCAAAGCATTTCCTCATTTCAAGGTGAACCTTTCAGCTATTTCTACCCTGTTTAATCATAGCTTCTTTGTGAAGCATTAAAATATGAAGGATGGTTGATTTGTATCCTAAATGAAGGCAATGGTACACCTAAAAAGAAAAATACCAAGCTTAACTTGAAAAATCACCCTTCTAAAATTAATTGATAAAATCAGGCCAAAAATTTTACTTGCAAACCACGCTCATTGAAACTCTCTACCAACAAGAAACAACTGCGAACAACAACAAATCCAGTGTAAGCCCACAAGTGGAGTGTAGAGAGGGTAGAGTGTACCCAGACTTTACCTCTGCTCAAGGAAGATTTTTTAAAAAAATTAAGCAGGACGAAAAAAGAAATAACGGGGATGAAGAAGTCATAGCAAAGGAGAAACAACTGTGAATTTTTCATTAATTGCTTGAGTACCTATCTGGAGTGATTGTTTTCCGGTGGCCTAAGAATCTTCGGTGCCCCTCAACTGCTCTTGCCATATTACCTGAGTGTGATGGAATGAAAACATCACTCTCTACAGAGATTAGATAATCGAGTGCTGCAGTTTGTGAGGCATGATTTGCAAACCCTCTCAGTTCTTCAGGAGTCGCCAGCATTTCCTGCCATAAATAAGACATTTGATTTGGTAGGTAAAAAGAAACTAACTTTGAGCTGCAAGACAGACAAAATGATTACGTGTAGGTTCAAACCTTGAAAACAACATTTGGAAAGTGCGATTTGAGCTCTGAGAGACGACTGTTACCACCATAAATTTCTCCAGCAGCAATATAAATCAATGTTGATGGAGGATAACCAAGAGCTTGAAGAAATAATCCAACCTCCTTTGGAGTGAGAGGGCAGAAACCACCAATTCTCTGTTCGGTTGAGTTGATAACCTTAATCTTCCAATGATTTGTATTCTCTCTAGTTATGGATGAGTAACATCAGATATTATACAGCATATTGGGTGTTATTTTAAAGACCATTGCAACAATAGAAGAAAAGTGAAAAGATGTAACTAAAGTCTTTCCTATTACTAGAAACAATGATATCAGATGAAGTTGTAGTAGCTGCTTTCCAAACAACAACATAACCAATATAGTCTCACAAGTAGGGTCTGGGAAAGGTAGAACATATGAAGAACTTACCCTTACCTTGGCAGGTAAAGAGGTTGTTTTCAGTAGAGCCTCGACTCAGAGAAATCAAAAACACAACATATGAAAACATAAGCAGTAACAAAAGCAGGATAGTAAGAAAATAGAGGCATAAGACACATCAAGTAGTAATATAAAACTAAGAATGAGAAACATAGAAATAGCAGTACTAAAAATACCGAAAATAATACTAACACTACTAGCATGACAGACATTTTACTACTACTTCTACCCGAATCCTCGACCTCCACAATCTCCTATCAAGGATCATGTCCTCAGTAAGTAGAAAGCTTGCCATGTCATGCCTGACCACCTCTCTGGAATACTTCTTCGGCCCACCTCTATCTCTCCTCAGACTCTCCAAAAGTAGCCTCTCACACCACACCACCTTATTTGGGTATCTAGTCATCGTCCTCTAGACATGTCCGAACTATCTCAGTCTCGCCTCCCGATCTTGTCCGCCATGGAAGCCACTTCAACCTTGGCAAGAATGACTTCATCTTTTACCATGTCTTTCCTAGTAAGCCCACACATCCATCTCAACATCCACATTTCCGCAATGTTCATCTTCCAAACATGAGAGTTCTTAATAGGCCAACACACACCCCCCGTACAACAAAGTCAGTGATTGGTCTAACAACTACTCTGCATAACTCACCCTTTTAAATCTAAGTGACATCTTCTTATCACATAACACAACAATTAAAACAACTTTTAGTAGCAATAAATATACACCTTGACAAAGAGTTCTAAAGCCCTTACAGGCATTAATTGATTGTCACAAGATCCAATGTCTCTGTAGGCTTTAGTGCCATTTACAAGGAGTGCTAAAATATAACTATTACAAGTAATTACCTCTAAAACAACCATATTTAGTGGCAATTAAGCAATCACCATTAATTAATTGCTGCTAAGAATCATTTTGGTGTCGTGTAACCAGATGCTTTAATGTTTAAAAAATACATAGATGACATCTTTATATGCATAGTACAGTATGTATTTCAAGGGTATTTGCTTATGAATAAGTTGTACAGAAGAAGAGATTCTGAAGTTTCAGAACTCAATTTGAAAGCTCTAAATGTCAGCATGTATGTATAAACTTGTGATCAAAGAATTTTTGGCCATTCTTAAATAACCTTCAGGCCATGAATGAGACACAACACAAGAACTTCTCATCGGACTCAGAAAATTAAATAGACTGAATGTGGATTATCGCTCCTTTATGCAGATAATACAGTGAGCACAATTGAAGACATATATAGCAAAATCATAATCATATGATAGTGATGATAGGAGAGACCTCATTAGCCGAAGTTCCTCTGCTTCTGCATCAGTAAGACCATAAGTACAACCAGTAAAAGACAGCATGTCCTTCTCATATCTCAAATGGAGCGCAAGATATCTATTTGCTCTGGTTCGCAGCTGCTCCACAAGCTTCTGTGATATCATCATCATGTTAGTAACAAACCCTATTTAGTGAGAAGTTATAGGTCTACTTTGCAAATGAGATCCAGATCATAAAAGGATGTAGATGAGCTTGTACTGCATGAACTGACATGGGAATCCTAAACCTAATGCAGAATATATTATTTTCATAATTTGAATGCCATCCTTAAACAAGGAAACTTGGACAGCAAAAGATTTAGTGAAACGCCATAGCAAGCAAGAAATATTCCGTGTAGTGTGCCACCAAAAGATGTACTAGTCCCGAATTGTTATCATATTTGTCAGATGATGGTTCTAAGTTCTAACCTTTCCAAGTCTCTCAATAGGAGGAGAGAAGCGGAGAGCATTATACAGAGCACGGCATCTTAATCTCTGAATATCAAGAGGCAGTTCATTGTTCGCAAGGCGAGAATCAGATTTAGCAACATGAATTACCTGCAATAATATTCAATAACCCAACTTTCAATATCAAACATACAATTTGGTGGATAAGGCAAGAGAAAAATGGGATCAAGTCCCACAAACAAAAGGAAATAAAAATAAAAGCATCCCTTCTGATAATAGATTTTGCTGATAATACCAAGAAATGATAAATTAAATTCTCTCCAGGATTTCATAGCTTTGGGAATAAATGTTTATCTCTGACATCTTAAGAGTAGTTAACAATATTTAAAGGTCCTTAATAACTGACTATTTTAAAAAAAAGTAACAAAATTTTGTAGCTAATAAATTCCAATGGTCAATTACACCTTCCTTTTACAACAAGGTTTCAACTGATTGATATGTGCAAGTTTTTGGCAGTAATTCATGGATATGTTTTTTTCAAGTAAAGGTAATTCTGTATTTACAAAAAACTCATCAACAAAAGATGAGGAGGAGCATTTTACAATCCACGCATGGTGTACACTTCCCTCAGTGAGGAATACTCAACAAACAAGACTTTACAGTAATTCATGGATATGTTAGCAGTTAGCACCAGCTTGAGCCGATCCAGGTACACATATAGCTTTTTAATTTATTTTCTGCTAATAGTTAGTGAAGATGTCCCTTATTTCCATCAAATCGAATAACATAATGAAAGTTACTTAGCATATTACTTACAACTTCCATAGATTCACGAATGGTCACTCAACTTCTATTTTACTGCACAAAAGTCACCCACTATTATTTTGTTAAAAAAAAATATAACAATAAGTCAAGCAGTTGGTTAGGTGAACACCCACTAAAGCAACTCTTTCCTGTTGCCTTCGGTCTGAACCAATAGCGAGATGCCACTGTAGGAGAAGTTTGGAATGATCAAGGCTGGAACCTGAGCTTCAGAATACCCTTTGATGATTGAGACTTGAGAGATAGATAACTTGGCAGAATTCTACAACACACTCAACTTATTCTAGAACCTTTCCGCCTCTGAAGACAGTATTGTATGCAAGTGGATAAAATAGGGAGATTCTCAGTCAAATCAGCCTACAAAGAGTTTAATCATTCCAACAACCAGCTTAGTTGTTCGCCCTGGAAACTAATCTGGGAAGTCAGAATTCCTCTCAAGGCTCTGTTTCACTTGGCTCGTGGCCAGCAAAGAAGTTATAACCCATGAACATTTAGGAAAAAAGGGCTTCCACCTATGCTCTAGATGTTACATGTGTGGAGAGAAGAAATATAAACAATCAACCATCCATTTTTTGCATTGCAAGTTTACTGACCACCTTGGAAGGATGTCCTTAATTTAAAGAGAATCATGTAGGTGATGCCAAGAGATACACTTGGAAGTGCTGGAACGAATACAACACTCACTAGAAACAGAAAGAAAGATGGAAGATTGTCCCTACTTGCATTTGGTGGACAGTTTGAAAAGATAGAAATCAAAAGTGTCTTTGAAGACAATGCTAGCTCTATCCAGAAAGTGAAGATGAAGTATTTAGCCCTTTTCTATTTTGGTGTAAACAAGGATATATGAAGATATAGAATCCTTAGATGATGTTCTACAATCCGTGTAAGTAGTTTTTAGTTCAGAACATCTTCCTATATTCCCTATTGTAATTATGGACAGCTGCAGTTTTTATGTTGCAGAAAATAGCTTAAAAAAAAAAAAGAATCACTCAACTTTGCTTAAGTATGAAAAAAAAGTCACTAAACTATTTGGCGTAGCAAAAAAACACTGAACTTTGAGCAAGTATTATAGAAAGTCACTACACAATTTTCAGTGTAACCAAAAAGTCATTCAACTATATCTAATTACCATATAAAATGTCTCTTGTTTTCTCCAAATGATTTTTTGTGATACTTGGGCAAAGTTGAGACTTTTATTTTACTAAAAATAGTTTAGTGGCTTTCCTGATACTTGAGTGATGTTTTTACAAAAATAGTATAGTGATTTTCATACAACAAAGAGAAAATTTGGTGACCATTTATAAAATTGACCCTCATATAAACATCAGAGGGTTTGTTGTGCAAATGTTGTTTGAAAAGAGAGAGATTCTGAATGGCTAAGACCAACATGAACACTATTAACACGTTATCCATACGTATATGTAATACTTAAGAACACATTATCATAACAACTTCGTTAACGACACCATGTTCCACGGTCTTCCACCATATTAACAACTTCCATAACAGCAAGGTAGCAACAATTTCTTGATTTGGGGTCCATTGCAAGAGAGAGGTTAAGATAATCTACCTTTTCAAAAAAAAATGTGATAGGAAGAAGATTTTACATGCCTGATGCTCCTTCCACAATTGAGCCATTTCTTCATAGTAACCCACTCCTGACCATGACGTAAAGTGCTTTCTAGCTCGAGGTAAAGATTCTACTTCTTTGGGAAGCTCTTTAATAATGATGAGATCTCCTTGTAATGCTTTGATGAAATGGTTCTCATCAAATATATCTGAAAATGTACTGTACATTAGCCCATCAGAACAAATAAGAGTATGTTAGATAAAGTAAAAACTTTTTAAAAAAAAAAGTTGATAGAGATAAAGCACTCATCAGACATTCTACAAGAACCAAGAAAAAAGTCCTAGAGTCTCAACTTGAAAGAAATGGATCTTGGGCCTAACTCAACCTCAAAAGCTAGCTCATGAGAGGAGGATTAACTAAGTTCATATGAGTAGACCAAACATCTGTAATGCGGGCAATTTAATTTTGAGGCTAAACATTGGGTGTGATGGGTCCTTTTCTGATACCATATGGAAAAATGAATCTAGACCTAACTCGACCTCAAAATCTAGCTCATGAGGAGAGAATTTCCCAAGTCCATATAAGGAGATCACCTATCTAATCAATACATTACATATATAAACACTGAAAGAATAAGAAGCCATGTGAAATTGTAAGATATATAGTACAAAACAAAATATGACCTTGAATCTTGCCAGAATGAACGCTTGTCCAGTTGAGGAATTACCAAAGTTGCATTCATCACATATGCCACTGCCACCATGTCAGCTATCTGTAAGAACAAAGAAGTGAAATGACAAATTAAGACTGAAGAAGAAAGTACTTTATTAGCTAATAAATATGTGGACACGTTTGCTTAAAGAAAGGGCATGACTAGAATGACATTTCAATAATCAGACCTGACTACATGACCAGAATGACATTTCAATAATAAGACGTGACTACATCCAACAACATAATGATTCATGAGACAGCACTTCTGAAATCATGGAATAATCACCTTACCAATGAAAACCCAATTAGCAAACTTAGAAGCTTACCGAAGGAATTAGCTCTTAGTAATTCAGCTATGACTACATCTTCACTAAAGAAGAAAACTTATATAATTCTCAAGTTGTACTTCTTCAATAAAAGCTAGATTCTCTCGCCAATCATCTCAGCCTTTGTCTTATTTTTTAGTTCAGCTATTTTGCCAAAACCAGATGTAGACTATTTCCTAATAATTAGTAGTGTTATATCCCTCAGCAATTAGGAACTGCTGGCCTCCCTCAATTATAGTGCTCCTAGGAAATCAAACAACTCTTCTGTTTCCTTCATACAATTTTATTTACACCAAAAAAACAAAGTCATCAAGCAACTCCATTTGACATCATGGATGGACTTAATCTTATCTTTAAAACATCTTTCATTCCTCTCTTTCCATATTGTCCGCCAAATTAATGAAGGCATCATCCTCCACCATTTTTCAAGCTCTTGCTTCCCCCTCTTCTAATCCAAACAGTTGTATTCTCAGGCATGTCCATACAGTCTTCACAAGACTGAAAAACAAATTCCACAATTGGGCAATTAACTTGGAATGCAAAAAAAGACGGTTATTTGTCTCCCCAGTTTTTCATTGCACAAAAAAACAAGTCACCACTACTCTCCCCTTCTTTTACAGATCTTCATAAGTGGCCTTCCCTCTTTATTCTAACCCGGTGAAACATTTCACCTTGGTAGGTGCAACGTTTTTCCATACATTCCTCCATATCCTCAGGCCTTCCTCGTGTAACACTTTTCCCTCTTGTAAAATCTGTTTGCAGAAAATCTTCCATCCACTGAATGTTTCATTTTAGGAGATCAGATTCTGTTGTGATGCCAGAGAAGGTATCCACTTCGTTAAGCAAACTAGCAGCCTCTCCACTTCCCAGTCATTGAGATGTCTTCTAAAGTTGAAATTCCATCCATGATCAGACCAGCATTCAGAGATTGTTACGTCAGGATTGCTTCATAGTACCATAAGGCCAGGATAAATCTCTTGTAGAGGTATTTGACATATCCAAGTATCCTTCCAGAACCTGATTTTAAGTCACTCCCCACTTTTATTCTGGAATTTTCTTGCAGTTTTGTCCATAAGGCTCTGATTGCCCTCCACGGCCATCCCATAAGGACAGATTACCTCCATGGAGCACCATTTACTTATTTGACCAAACTTATGTATGATCACTTCCTTCTAGAGAGCTTTTTCACCTTCAGCAAAGCTCCACATTCACTTCATCATTATCTATTTTGGATCTTCAAATTTCTGATTCCCCTACCTGCCGACTTTTGCTTAACTGAGCCACCTCCCATTTCACTGGAATGTTACCCCCTCCCTCTCTCTTGTTGCCTTTGTCAATCTATTCAGTTTATTCACCACACTAGCAGGAATGGGGAACAGAGACATCACATATGTGGGTAAGTCCAACACTGAGTTTATTACTGTTACCCTCCTTCCTAAATATAATATAAGTATTGTGCTTTCAACTAGGCCCACCTTTACGTCCTTCGATTTGCTAGGCCCACTTTTGGCACAAAAAGGTGACAAGTTTAGGGCATAGTATAAATTGTTTACATGTTACTTGATAAAATTGTCTTGTGTGATTATATGTTATTTTGTTCACAGCAAAGTTAGTCCACTCTTATTTCTTGAGCTTTTTAAGCATATATATAAACACATAACAACAAAATCAGACCAAATATCCTTGAGTCCTGCCCAAGTCTCTCCGAAAATCCAAATTATTCACTCTTTCAGACTCCTAATCCCTACTCTTCCCTCTCAGGAAAGGTTGATCCAGCCACCCGAAATGGAGAGACGTTCGTTTTTTTTTTTGAAACTGGTACCTTAAAATGAAGAGAGATTTGAATGCAACAATCGAGGAAGCCAGAGAAGCTATATTGAAAAGAATGGAGAGGGTCGATCGGGAGATCCCGACATTAAGCGGAAACCAAAAAGGTGGGGCGGACTAAGGAAGCCACAATCATCAAGATTATTGAGGTGGAAACAAAGCTTGCTTCACAAGGGAGATGCTAGTCAAAGTTGACAAAATGATAGTTAGGGATTCAAGCAAGAGCCTTAAAGTGGCAAAAGACTGTCTCCAACAGCCCCCAAGGGCTAGCTCAAGTGGCAATGGGTGGAGGATTTGTGGTTGAGGTCACAGGTTCAAGCCCCACACCATGCAAAGCGAAGCCTGGTATTTAAGTTGAGAAGGGTAGGGAGAGGGCCCATTATCTACCGAGTTTAGAAGGCTGTGTTTGGTCCAAAGGGAGGGCCACAGACGGATTTCTCGGTTATTTAAAAAAAGAAAAACATGGCTAGCCAACATCATTTCCATACCTAAGAAAGATCACAAGATCAGAATCAGCGTTGACTATAGAGATCTCAACAAAACTAGTCCCACAAACAATTTTCCACCGTCAACTATCCACATCCTCATTGACAACCACCAATGAGGAGTTAATTGCTTGCTTATTAAAGAATGTAATTTTATTCTCTCTTCTGTGATAGAAACCAGAGGACATATGTTCAGTCCAAACAAACACTTTATATGTTAGAAATATTAAGGCTCTTTGCCACTACCTTTATGTTATGCTATGTTGGCCGCCATAAATGTTGTATTCTTTTGTTACAGGCAACAGTCATACAGTCATACTATTAAAAAACGAATCTTTATGTCAATTCCTTACAAATTATTTGATCTTGTACCTTTTAAAGTGGATTAAGAGCAGATGAACTCTTATTTTTATGATATGTTCAATTTGAAGTTAACTTAGTGACCTATAGAATTTAAGAGCAGATGAACTCTTATTTTTATGATATGTTCAATTTGAAGTTAACTTAGTGACCTATAGAATTTGGTATGGCTGTAACATCGGCTTGAGGAAACTAATTCTGCTAGTTAGCATGATACTCTATTTGAATTAAACACATGATAAGTTCCTGGTTGCTTATTCGACACATATGAATCAATTATATGTATGGTGCATAATTTCATTACCTGGATATAGATTCTAAGCTCAAAAATGGTCAAAGAATGGAGTTCTTATTCAAATTTTTAAAATCATAAGCATTGCATGACATTAAGTTACAGCAATCATTTTTGGCATTTTCTGATTTTCCTTATTTTTATTGCGATGCATGTGAATCAATGAGTTCGCTGGGCTCCATCTACCGTTTGGATATCCCATGTTGGCTTGAAACCCCAATACATGTATTTTGAATCAACCTCAAACAGTGTGAGAACGGAAATTAAATCTGTGCAAAGGTCAAAACAACATCAGCATGAGCAGAAATAGGCTAGGCCCCGTAATGTTTTGATATTCAAAGAGGGAGTTACAGAAAATTCAGGACACGTTTCCTTCTTCTTTGAGGATAAGCCTGAAGATCATCTGGTAGTATCAAAGTTTGGCCTCAGGAACCCAATTTAAAATTCTCTTCTTACTTTATTTCGTTGTATTATATTCTAACGTTTCATTCTAACTTAGAATCCCCCATTGAGTTGCTATGTTTTGTTTAGGTTTCCTCTTAATTTTAATTGACTTAAATACTGAAGTTCAAAATTAATTCAGATGCCTTGAGACTTGAGAGTTTCAAAAGAGCATTTCTTTTCAGCTAAATGTAAAAGGAATTTTTCCTTTCACTTATTAAAATTCAAGAAGTTCCTCAATCAATTAAGTTAGTCAAATAATTATTTAGTCAAATCAACGGATAATTGTCAGTTAGCGGGCATTGAGAGTGTTTAACACCTTCTGGAAATGTTAATAAGAACCCTTAACTAGATCTTTGAAATTTTGAAAAGATTTTCTGTTAGGATCTTTCTTTAGAATTTAAGGTTTTCTTAATTTCCTTAAAAAATTTAGGTGGCAACTCTGTTTTAAAAATACCATTTTGTTTTTTTTTTGCCATGTTTGGGTTTCGACGCTTTGAAGTTAGCTTTCAAAATTAACATGCCATTTTCTATGATGCCACAGAAACTGTACTACTTATTTAACTTTCCATGGCTAGAGAAGGAAATCAAGCTGATAAGATTCAGCAAGGTCAATCTTAACTGGTAGACATGGTCCAGATCTGTCATTACTCTCCAAGACTATTCCCAGCTCACAATCATGCTTCATTTCGTTCTTGCTGGGAACGACGTTTTAGGTCCTTCAGAAATCTAATTCCCATCTCATATGACAAGTTATGACTATTTTATGTGACAAAAAATATAAATGAGAAAAGTGCTTTTCTGTATCCAGTATCCCAAATATGTCTCAAATTTAAAGAATGATCAAAATGCTAGTGTATCATTTATCTATTTCCTTCCAGATAAAAAAGCTTTGTATGGGACTGCTTTTCTTGTTAAGTTTACCGTTCCCCACCCCTTTTTTTCTATGAATGCTATTTTTTAACATAAAGTTCATTCCGACCAGCGTATAGACTTTAATGACCCACTTTAATGTGTTTTACTTTAATATCTATTTCTAAGCTGAAGGTTATAAAATGGCTCATCGTTTATCATGCCTACTTGGTAAATGAAACCCTAGGAATATGCAAGTAGACTGTATACAAGTTACTATATGCACACTAGCATTTCCAAGTTTGAGCTGACCTTTACCTTTAGCTCGTCTAACTGTAGCAGAATAGCAAGAAAGCAATTCCTTTGAAGTTATGGTTTATAAACAAGAATGATTATGTAACATGCAGAAAATGGAAAGTAGAAATCTAAGGAAAGATCAAACTTACACCCGTCCTCATTTGATTTAATCCACCATTGCATTTTACAGTCAAGTAGCGGTTCCATCCTAGAGCAGCTGGACAACAAGGATAGATACTTCATAAGACTTCCCACGTAAAAAGATGCACAATACAAGAGGTTCATATTGTACATGAAGTGGTGCATATCTCAGAGAGAGAGAGAGAAAACAGCAAAGGCATGAATTTTTTTTCTATTTTTATGACTGAGAAATGTGTTGATTCAGCCTTAAACCAACACAGGCATGAACCGTTAGAACCATAAGAGACAACATAAAATAAAATTGTTTCTAAAATAACAATGAAATGCCCCCACCCACCCACCCCAACCCCATCTCTAATAAAAGAATCTAAAAATGAGATCTTGAGAAACTCGAGTATTTCCCTAGTACAGCATAAAAGAACATTATATTAGTGGTCCCAAAATGCAATGGACACACCTTTTTCATGTTTAACTAGCAGATAGCAGAAGAAGCACAAGCTATAGTAGAGGAGTCTAACCTTTGTATTTTGCAGTTGGCTTGATACATGGATGTAAACCATGGCTATTTGAAGCTTCCCAAACAGAATTGTCTTCATTCTGCAAAAGTCAAAAGAAGACAACCTCACTAACTGGAATCACTTACTGGAAATTGAACCTAAATCTCATGGTGCTCAACCCACTTAATTGACCACTAGACCCCAAGGCAGAGCTAACAAGAGCCAGGGATTCATCCAAACCCCCCTTCAGCAGAAAACACTATCATTTATATATGGTCAAAAAGTAATTTTTTTACTATATATAGTAGATGTTGAACACCATTTAGCTTCTACTTTTTATATTCCGAACCTGCTCAATAAAATTTCTGACTCTGCCACATGCAATAAGAAGTCAAATTCTCAGAAAGTAACAACATATCCAGAAACTCTCCGGGCCAAAGTACAAAAGATAAACACAAACCACCAAGTTCACAAACACCCATCAATAAATTACGCAATATAATCAAAACAAAACAACAGAATCACCAAAAAAAATGAAAACTTTAATCAATTTCACAGAAAACAAACAAATACCAACCTCTTCGGATTCAGACTCCTCCTCCTTCTCGGATGCTAAGAGAGGCTTTTGTTCATCTTCTACGATATCTTTAGAGTAATAAAAGAATAGGAACATTGAGAAAACAAAAAGGAGGAAAATGTAGAGAGCGAATGAGAAATGTGATGTTCTTCTAGTTGTCCTGTACTGGGTATGCCCTCTGTTCACCATTGTTTCTAATCTTTTTTTCAAAAATTTTGAATTCCTTAACTCATCAATGGCTATAAAATTTTACAATTTTTGTTGATTCAGTCAGATTGTCAAATTTTGGGAGAATTTTTGGTTTGGAACTCCAGATTCAGTGTTCATATTTGGAAGACGAGAAGATCACACGATGCTTCAAATTTGGGAAAATGGCATTTTCCAACCTAGAATTTTAGATAATTGTTATATGGGTCGGATCTTTTACACTTACTCCATCTCACTTCTTACTTTTGGGTTATTGGCACTAATGCCCTTACTAGTTACAAAAGTCTGCACGAGCCAACATAAAAAAAAAAAAATTGACTCAATTTATGTGAAATTGATAAATTTTTAATATATTTTTAAATTGATAATTATTATAATTTATAATATATTTATATTATTTTTAAATATATATATTATTTATTTTATTTCATTTTTATGTCGCACACATAAAATTTTGAG
>JAOTQJ010000007.1:1060629-1075063 GCA_025642045.1 Solanum sejunctum
TCAAAATTTTATTTATTTTTTAAATATTTTAAATTTTTTACTGTTGTAAATTATAGTATGTTTTACATAAATTTTAAATAATATATGTTACTTTTTCTGTTGTATTGATAAAATTTCAAAAATCGTTTAAATTCTTTATATATCTCTTAATTTGGTAAATATTGTGATTTATACAACTTTTTATATAATTTTAAGTAATATACATAATTTTTTATTATTTATATTATACTTACTTAAAAGTGTTTCTATTTTTGGCACAACTATAATCATTGAAAGATATTAAAATAGTTATGTAATTTTGTTTGTCTAATTTAAAAAAAAGACTTAATTTATCATGTTGTGTTGATTTAATCTTAATTTTAAAATTTACATTATTTTAGATAATTGCCTAGTGTGATATAGTAATATCACTATTGAGGTACCTGAAAAAATGATCTATTAGGGTTAATATTATAAATCATAATTAAAGCAGCTGATGAAATAATTAATAGAAATAATATAATAAGCGAGCAGTTGAAGCAGGCATGTCAATCATCAGTTGCCTACTTTAGCAGACGGTTGAACTAGGCAAGTCGATTGTGAGCTACCTACTTATTTACGCTTATCCTAAATATCAACTTGTTTGTGCTATTTTCTTTTTTATCGATTTAAAAAAGAATTCTTTTCATTTTTAGCAACTCCTCTATCTAGTTTTGACTGAATATTTAAGATCACAAAATTAAAAAATATTTTGATATATTTGAAATATACTTAATTTAAGATTATTAATTATAATATTTTTTTTATTATCACCACCTTACAAATTAACTCAATCTCATTGAATAGTAGTAAATTATTAAATTATTTCAATTACATGGTGCCTACAAAATCAAGTGTTAATTCTCATTTTATTGAATTAATTGATCAACTGCAAATTGTTGTGCGGAGCATGTAAGGTGAATTTGTCATGGGTACTTACCATATAAATCAATTCTAAAGGAACACTCGTACTTGACTTAACCTAATTTACTTGGATTCCAAATGTTATTCCATTAAGGCATCTATTCTCTTCATGTAAAGGAAGAGTTCAGCAAGTCATTACTCTATTTAGTTGATGTTCTTTAAAGCTTTTCAAAATATACTCTTTTTGTGTATTGAAATTCGATAGTCTTTTTTCTGCTGATTACCCAGTGGAGCAAGTCTAATATATTTTTTTGAAATCATTCTCATGATAAATTCTTTCATTTGAAGAGAACCCTTTTAAGAAAAGTCAATATATAAACAAGTTGCTCAAAAAGTGGGTTAAAGCTTGGAACCCTTATGGATAACTTATTCTTGTGATAATAGTTTCTGGTTGTCTTTAAAGTGAGCCCATACACATCTTTTATTGAAATAGGAGAATTTGTGAACCAGAAATTGATTAGGTCTTTGCAGCTTCTATTTCTTCTCCTGTTGATTTTCTTTGTTTTTTGCCTCACAACAATATAGGTGACAAAGGATCGATCCTTAATTTGCTGATAGTTTGTGAGTCGAACTTGCTTGCTTGCTTACTACATTTATTTTTGTGAGTCGAACTTGCTTGCTTGCATACTATCTTCGTTTTTGCTAGGGCTTATACTTCATCAATGCCTCTACTGCATTTTATGCATCTATGTTCCCTTAAAATGGAAGTTGCATGTCTTCTCTCGCTCTCAATTATTGGCATAACCCATTGAATACATTACTAAAGCACGGAATTACAATCGAAAAACAGAGATTTTCATTAGGCAAAGGAGCAACAATGAAGACAATAACAAACACAGAAGTTATCGTCAATAAGGTAGGAATCATCAAAATACCAAATAATCTAATGTAAAGTTGATTTTCGATATTAGTTATTCAGTTACAGCAATGACCTTATAGGCTTTCGCTTTCGTATTTCTCTAACCAAATTTCCTTCTTCCCTCTATGAGCAAGTTCCCATTTTATTCGACTGGTGAGGAGTAATAATTTTTTTATATGATGGGTCGTGTGATGGAAAACTTTCTCGTCTGATTTGGAGAATATTGACTTTGAATTAGAATCTTACCAACACATTATTGCATGCAAGGTAAGCTCATTCGATTTGCAGATTAGTTCGATTCAAATTGAATTCTGATCCCATGTTTGATAACCCTCTTGCATAAGAAGATCTAAAATACCATTCAAGGGAAGAAGATCGATAATAAAAGGACATCTTTCTTTTTTAATTATGTCAAACTAGCCATGGTAAGAAAAGTAGGAAAGTAAGTTGAAGAAAAAAAAGGGGCTTCCGCACAATGTCAAGAGGGACCTAGAAGGTTGTCTTCCCTTTTGGCCATTTTTTTGTAGTTCAATTAGATTAAAGATGGTATCGTATTTAATAGAAATGATAATTTTTAGGCATGATCTCACTACTCGCAATTACTTGGACGATTGTATTCCTATGAATAAAAACTGCAGAGTAAGGCATAATTTAACTCCAAGAATAATGTACATAATCATTTAGATATCAACAATATTTTTACAATCGAGATATTGGCTAATGCATTGATTCTCTAGAATAGAGTACATACACTAACGCTTCTCTTAGGCTCACCTAAGAGAAGCCAGATTTATCTCTCCATGACAATGGACGTTAACTGATACGGGTAAGGCACAGTAACGGCTGCGCCTTTACCGTTTTGGTTAAAAAAGTAAAGTTGCCTTTTTGAAAATTTTAAATTAATTTATTGTCCTTTTAGCTCCGAACTCCAATATTTGGTACTAAAAATTAACAAAGCATTCAATTTTGTTGAATACACTAATGCAACCCAAACTGTTTTCAATACAACACAAACAAAATTTAAATACTTCAAAAATTACTAGATTCTTAAATCACGTTTACGATTAAAAACTTAATAAGAAGTTGATTGATAGCTGATTTGAGTTAATAGAGATATTAGTAATGTAGAGATTATTTATTAGTGTATCTATTTACTATTTATGCAGATATTAGAAGTTATGCAGGGATTAATCATTCACGTATTAATTATTCTATATTCATGTATCTTGAATACTCCTTCAGTAAAAGTTGTAGCTACTTGTAGCACACCATTCGAGTCTTGCATTTCTATTTTACGTGACACAATAATTTATTTAATCCGTTATTTGAAAAATACATTTCTATAAATTAAAACAATTTGATTTCAAATTTTTCTTTTATCATGAAATAATTTATAATCACACAAATTATTTAGGAGTGTTTTGCACCACAAACTTCATTAGTCTTCATTTATTTTTTAAATTTATATCAAATCAAATGATGCCACAAAAATTAAAATGGAGATAGTAATTCTTTTAAATTATTATCACTGTAAAGGATAGTTAAAGGGCTAAAGTCTGCCTGATTAGGTAATTTAATAGAATAAATATAAAAAATTATAACTATGATAAATAATGTGATTATAATCTAATTAGGGGAAAAAATTATGCGAAAAAGTCATATTTATCCTTTTACTCTAAAAAAAAATAGTTTGTATAGTTCACAAAGGACTAATATGACCCTTTTCTAAGCGTACAAAGACAATATGATTTGTTCTGGACAAGACCAGAATCACAGAAAACTATTTCAATCATACGATCTCATTAATGACAAACACACGCACAAATTTCACCCCAAAAAAAAAAAAAAAAACTATTTCAAACATATTATATTCCATAACACGTGTATATCAGGTGTTTATGAATACCTATGGGTATTTAATATTTATAGGGACAAGGTACATAGCATTTAGCAATAAAAAGTTTAGACCAAACCAATGTCAACTTGTAAACCTTAACACTGATCTTCCTCTTCAAAACTTCTTCAGGAGAAACAGACATGCCCATCTTACTAATTTTTTCATACAACTTCTTCAACAAATCCTTCACACTCATCTTCCTTCTGGTAAAATGGTAGCTATTCAGAAATGCCCTTCTGGACTGCCAATATTCATAATCTCCAATATAATAGTATACTCCATTGATTGATCTAAAGCTTTCACTCTTTACAAACTCACAAGGGAAAACTGGGGACACTCTTGTACTATGGATTGAATTGCAAGTGCTCATCCAATTAGCCATACTGTTTATGCATGGAAAAGAGCGTACAATGTGTGTGTGAATTTGTTTGTATCTATAGTTTATATATAAGTAAATGCTTACAACATAATGGGAGAGTTTCTTGAGTAGTTGAACTGTATACTAGGTTTGGTAGTTTTTTGTTCAACCCATTAATTTTCTACCAATAACTTTGGAGTTTAGACTAATAAATAAGCACTTAACTATATTAAACTTAAAGAGTCAATATCCATTTTCTTTAGGCAAAAGGGTACATCATTCTACATTGTATCAGGATGGATTTATCAAAATAGGTAATAACAACAACAACAATATATCCAGTAGAATACCACAAGTGGGATCTGAAGAGGATAAAATGTACGCAAACCTTACCACTACCTCATAGAGATAGAGAGGCTATTTCCGAAAAAACCCTTGTAACAAAATCCTATCATTCTATTCATTAAGTAGGCTTCCAGATTGGATCGTCGCGAATAGTTACCAAGGAAGAACTGATATACCATAAGTCCAGTGCCATTGTTAAGAAGCAAATGTGCCATTAAAACATATGTTGCATATCACCAACAAAAAAAAGGCCACATGAGAAACAAACTGAACAGAGAGTTATCTCAATGATCCCAGCTCACAGCAAATGCAACTGATTTAATTCTTTATTTCAAAATTCAAAATGACATACAGTTAATTCCATGTCTTCCGGTTAATAAAACCATGATTGATCAAGAATAAAAGTCAGTGATGACCACCACCACCATCTTCACCTTCCTTTTTCTTTTGTGAAGCAGCTCTCAACTGACGCTGCTCCTCTTTGTAGATTCGGTTCCTACGTTGATACTGCAATAAAGGAAACAACCCTGTAACTAAAGAGTACAATGGAAGTACCACAAGGATTTATGAATATATTTGAGCAATCATTTTCTAAATGTTTTTGAGCTAGAGAAATCCAGAGAATTTTACCACATCAAAAATGACAACATGGATTGAATAAGTCAGTCATTGACTGCTCAAACAAGAGGAAAGTGACGATTTGGAAATAACCATATATCCATTTTTTTAATAAGTAGAAGACGAGCATATTTCTTTTCCTGAATTTTCCTTTGTGACTATAGCAGGTGGGGCAGTAACAGAGTAGAGAAAGAACTGAAAACTGTATAAGACATTAACAGTAGACAATCGTAAAGGAGTTCTATATAGTCTGTCCCAGAAAAATAATGAGCTTAAGGGCACCAGTTCACCACATGAGCCCTACTTGCTCATGCACCTAACGGTTTCAATATCTCTTAATCTTCAGTTGTCCCATATATCGAAGTGACTTAGCTCTGCAATTTTTCAGTAGTTTGATCTATCGTTAGATAAACTTAACATAAAAATAGGAAGAAATACCATTCCTTAAAGTTAGGAAAATTTAGGGATTTCCTGATTCAACAACATAGATTATATGGCCAATTTGGGCTCTTTTTGTTGTTAAATCAGAAGGGAAATCAATCAAATTTGATGAGTTCTAATCAACCAAAAAGCATTGTCCTGAAAATGACCAATAACATTAACATAAGCAGAACACGTGGGACAGTATATTCGTTTTCTATGAATCTCAGTAGAATTAAGAGGTGCAAAGGATCCAAACAAGCTTGATGTACAAATAGTGTGGACTGAAAACCAAAGTAACATACAGATTTTGAAATGTCTCAGTAGATTAGTAGTCCAAGAACCTAGGTAGAGCTGCTAAAGCATCCAAATAAGATGCAAAGAAGAGGACTAGGAAGCACAGACACAATACCTAATATAACATATTAGAGTCAGAACTCAGAAGTTCCCTCACATGTCCTGGAAAATGTCTGACGTAGTTGTTTCCTTTTTATATTTTATTCTTTCAACGGACAAGGCCTATGATATGAAAGGGACTTTGCTCCAAATTCAACCTGATTGGAAGGAACATAGACACTAGACAGATAGCAAAGCTCACATTTTTCCCCAAAAATTAGTTTCACAAATATTAAGATTTGCAAGTCCATATAAGTGGAGCATTTTCTACTGGCATCACCTGATTCCAATTGGAAACACATTAGTCCCTAAAACATCATAACTAGTCAAAAGAAGAGGACACTACAAAATTCAAGTCTCAGAACGACAAAGACAAAAGCAGAGGAGGATTTTATAAACGAGCAAAGATTTCGATTTCAGTTAAGCAGAGAAAAGTATTGTTCATTGAAATTAATGATTAAGACGAGAAGAGGAGGATCGTATAAACAGGGAGAAACAATTACTTTAAGTTGAGCAGAGAGAAGTACTGCTCATTGAGATTATTAGATAAGCCCATCATATTCTTTTCTTTTCTTTGGTTTTTTATTTTTTGAGTCTAAGAATAAATAGTTTCCTTGATGTAGGTAATCTCTTGCAGTAGCTAAACTTGGAAAGGCTTCCATCATTTACTTCACCTATCAACATATTAGATGATTCAGCATGTCTTAAACAAGTTGAATATGAACTAAACAAACTGAAAGTTGTAGCCCAACACAAAATGGAAGGAGGATTTGCTACTTCAATAGGTGGCATCTATAAACTGCTATTGCAGCTTCTTTTCTCTTACTTCCACCAATTTCTAATCTAATTTCTTGTTCAAATGATACTTATACATCTCCTCAGAACCATAAAACACTTAGCCTATGGCAGTAGCTTGAGGCACTCCCAAGAGAAAAAAAATAATGCTTCTAAGAAGAATAGATAGTAATCCTGATAGTGACAAGGAGATGAATTGATTAAAGAGCCATAATCAATAAGAGGAGAAATAACTGCACAAATCAATGCACACAAAGTACTTGACTGCAGATGTTCCAGTTTAGTCCTTGTAAATCGGCAACTTTCATTTCTTACATATAGCAATGCCTTTGGTTTCGTGGCTTCTTTATAAATCATTTGAGAGCCCCTAAATTATTTTTATTTTCAATAAGAATGAGAGACCCCCAAATAAGACAACTCAAAGAGATATGCCCTGGTATAACTTTCTGATCAAAAGGAGAGTCCAGATATAAAAAATACATAAAGAATGGAAATCCACATCTATTCTACAAAGAATGAGAAAAATTCTGTAATCTAAAGGTCTTGTAAGACAATGAAAAATTCTGTAATCTAAAGGTCTTGTAAGACAATCTCCCTCCAATGATTTAGGTCTATCTCGTCTTATTTTGAGACCTTCAATCAGCACACTATATCATTCATCGATCGCTTATCACATGACAAGGCTTCAGAGCACCTACCTGAACTTGAGCCCTCCTCAGTTGCTTAGCTGCATAATGTGTTTGATATGATCCAATAAAATGAAAAGATCTAGCAGACATATAATGCGACATGCTTGTAGACTAGATTTTGTCAACAACGGTATCCTTGAATTCCCCGCAAATAGAACTTAAAGGGAACCAGTGATGGTCCATTATAACTAGTTCAAAGTAACAGCTATACTGATGTAAACCAAGCAAAAGATCACTTGGCATTTAGACATGATCGGTTGAAATTTGAAAGGGAAAGAAAAGTTGCAGTTGGAAAAAGACATTTAAAAGTTGAAGTCATTTTTGGACATGAAATTCACTTGGAAAAAGTTGCAGTTTTGAAAGTGAACCATTATTTCACTCGAAATACTCTTTTCAAACTTCGAATTATCTATCTAAAGTTTGAAATAATACACCAGATTGATAAACAGACATTTATTTGAATTCATACTCTTGGTATGTCATTCATGAAATGGCTGGTGATTTTACATCATTAAATGCACCATTTTCCAATAGGTTTAGAAGGTTGTGTTTGGTCCAAAGGGCGGACCATGAATAGATTTCTCAGTTATCAACCCATCTGTACATTTTCCCTAATGATATATCAGATGTATTTTCCTCAACATAAAATCACAATCTTTATAAGTATCTTTATTGCTTGTTATTCCAAGATAGAGTGCAGTACAAGTAAATAACTGGACTACTATATCTGGAGGTCCTCCACTACATGGCCAACCAATCTCAGCGATGTTTTCTTATTTCTATATGTGCTACTTAAACTATCTTTTCAATGTGTTGTTTCTAATCCTGTATGATCTTGCTGACTGCAAATCCATCTTAACAAGTTAACATCAACATTTCTATGCTACCTTTTTTATTGATATGCTGAGGCTTAGAGGACCAATATTCACTACCATATCAGATATAAATTGTTAGTCTCACAATCATTCCATAGAATTTTCCCTCGACTTTATTAGGAATCTTTCTATCACATTGTAATCATGTAACACTTCCTCCACTTCAACCATACTATTCTCCTTATATATTGCTATATCTTCATCTATCACGTCATCCTCATGTAAGACTAGATTCGAATATCTAAATTGTTTGCATTTAGGATATATAGTCTCGCCCAATCCCACTTTACTTTTGTTCTTCTTATGGGGACAATATTTAAGAGTAATTTGGTGTGACGTATAAGGTATAATAATCCCGGGATAAAATGCAGGATTATTATATCCAGCGTCCGGTTGGTGGTATGATGTAATTCTTGGATTATTTATCCCACTATTCATACCCGATGGGATAAATTATCCCATATGCATGGTGGAATAATTTATCTCGCGATAATTTGTTCCCAAACAAATGACTCCTTATTGTATTATCACATGTATACTATTTACTTGCACAGCCCTTACATTCCATCTCATCTCTCCATAGTTCCAGCTATTCGTTAACAAGCTATTTGCTTAGTCATCGTCAATTAATAAAATATCATCTACAAATAGATGTAATCTTATCTTGTATAGTACTGACTAATTCAATCAATAACTAGAGTGAACTAGTACGATCTCAAAACAGATTTCCAGTGAAAACACACAGTTACGCATAAGTCCTCTTTATCTCCTCTTACATCCCCACACCAAATTCAGCAAGGAAATGACAAAATCCATACTTGAAAGGAATATAAATCTGAGAATACGATATTTAATCTCTTCAAATATATACACACCAACCAATTTCAGCTAATAAAGTATCAAATCTCTAAAAACCCTAACTATCTTAATAGAGCTGAGGTCAAATTACGTTAAAGGAACTGCTGACTTGTTTAAATCTTCAGGATAAATGCGATTTAAGCAAAAGGTGAAAATATCCAAATGATCGAAATCAAGTAAATCGAAATGCACACCTCTTTGGAATGATGAAGACACTCGAAGTAGTCTTCTCTAAGAAGGGTACAGTCCTTTGGCTCCCTGCATCGAGACATACACTGACTGAAATCCATCCAGAAATCATAGCATCTCCCTTTGTTCCCTGTAATTCCCCATCCAGACGCCATTGGAGTAAAATCTTCCTTCCTCTGCTATGGAAATTGGCGAATTGAGATCATAATTCGGATCTCTATTGTTAAGGGCTATAGCGGATTCATATTTGGGCCAAGACCCACCATCTGCTACTAATTGAGGCCCAAACAAGGCAAGCTACCAATTTGATTTAGTATTGTCAAATATATTTGGGGGCGGGGGGAGGGGGGGGGGAATCTACTATAAAACATAAATTGATATACCAAACCATCTTTTTTGGGTATTATTTTGGTGTACGAATATACAATGTAAAATTCCTTATTAAAATTAGAAAAGATTGACGGGTAGTCATTTTTCAATTCCTATAATTGAAAAAAATTATCATCGTACAATTTTAAAATTAAATATTATAGTGATAAGATCTACGTATATTCTATCTTTAGGGTTTCACTGCATATGTTATTGTTGTTTGTTCTAAAATTTTACTCGTAAAAATTGAAGTTCCAAGATAATGGTTATTTTTAATAACACAATTCAAAAGTGGCTAGCTAAAACTATTAAACATTTTTTAAAGAAAAAGTTTGGATAGTGTTCTAATGACCCCCCTTATTCTAATTTCTATATAATGGCTTGTTCTTCGACATCGGAGAAGCAAGTTAGAAAGATTGAAAAACAGAGAGTTCTATTAAGAATTTTTAAAAAAAAATTATTTTTATTCCTAAGATTTTAGTAGTTATAATCAAATACATTTCGACTTAACTATAGTCGACCTAATCAAAATCACATTTTTCTTAATTCAAAAACTTAGAAGGTAGTTCGCGTTAAATTCTCTTTCAACACATACATAAATAACATACAGAAATCGATCGTAATCATAATATACTACTTTAATAATATTTACATCTCAATATGTAAATTCGAATCATATCAAGTATCAGACTTTCGCTCTTTCTAAAGTGACTCTTGAAATCTCTTTATTATTACAAACTACATAATAACAAATCACGCTAACATACTTCATACACCAGTAGAATTCAACAAGAATGCTTGAATTTTCCTCTCATAAATGTAATCATCCTCGGAAGAAGCATCAGCAGAGTATACCATCACACCATTGACATGAAATCCATTACTTTCCAATAATTTCAAAGCATCAAAAAATGCATCACCTTGAATTCCTCTTCCATCCACTTCATAGCTAGGAATTACTTTCTCCTTATCAAATTGTTCACTCCTTAGAACAAAAGCATTCAAATAACCTCTAGGTGTCCTAACTTTATCTGTGTAAAATTGATGATTTACATAGTCAATTGAATCTCCAAAGTGCTTGTATAGCTCCATGTATGGTAAAATTGTTCTGTAGTATGGTGCAATTGTTGCTATAGATATAACACTTTGGTTCTTCAAGAGGGTTATTAGTTCTCCTATGCAATAAGCAAAAGTTTCATTGTGCTTTGGGAATCTCTCATAGTCAATGTCAATGCCATCAAGGTGATAAGTGTTGACAATTGATTTGAGGGATGTGAATGCATTTGATATCCATCTTTGGGTATCAGCTGGCTTGTACCTGTTCAGACATAATATAATTGAAAGTATAAGCATTATGTACTAAAAAATATTTATAGGAGTTAAAATTCTTAAATAATAAATAATTACATATTTAAATAGAAGAACTGAATATAATAGTTAACACTTAATGTGTGCCATAAAAAAAGCATTGATAAATACTTCTCATGTTAAAATGACTGAAATATCTTGGAATTATTTACCAAAATTGAGAGTATGTTTAGATATAACGAACAAAATACAAAAATAGAATAGAGAGATAATTCAAAGTTACTCTTTTTGTTTCAATTTATTTGATATAGTTTGATCGATCATAAAGTTTAAAAAGTAAATAATTTTTTGAAATCATGTGGTCTTGAATTAAAGATATTTATAATATACCAAACTATTTTTTAACTTATGGTCTTAAATAAGTTATTTTGATTACAGAATTGCCAAATTAGAAAAGAGACATTCTCATTTGAAACAAACTAAAAAGGAAAGTAATCAAACAAACAAAGTAACACAGTATAGGTATATTTTAAGAAGAAAATTTTAAATACTAAAAGAACATATTAGCGGTATAATCATAAAACGTTCATCAAACGAAAAGTGTCTATGAGTTGTAAAATCATAAGTTTAAGATGATCAACTTATTAACTCTTTTTTTTTTTGTTAAAATAGGATATGTATTAATTAGCTCATAGAGTCGGCCCCAACGGATGGGGCGATTGTTTGAACATTAGTGTTAAATTGGGCCAAACCCCGGCCCAAGGGCAAAAGATTACTAATAACTCTTGACTGATTTTAACTTATAAACACTTTATTTGTAAATCAATTTGTTCAACTTATGCACTTAAGTACACATACAATAAGTTAATACGATGAGAAGGTCGCATAACTCAAACACCATACCAGCTGAGGACTTTTGACCCTAAACTCCAACCAGAAAGGCTAGCCAAAACTTTGACATTGGGGTACTTGGATTTGATTGATGCAACTGATTTTGGGGTTAATGTTGATGCCCAATAAGGTGAGAATTTTCCATTTTGTGGATTCCCAGAAAGGTCAGCATCAATAGCAAAGCTGAGAATGAAATGGAAGTCAATTCCTTCATCAATTGGAACATCATCAAATGTTATTGGTTTGCCTGTTGCTCCAATATACTCCATCATTACCTTCCCATCTGAAAATTAAAAACAGTTAAAAGTAAAAGTCATTTGATTTTCACTCTAGTCATTTTGTTTCATATTCAATACTTTCTATTTGAAGATGATATTTTTGAGATGAAAGTCTTTTGAAAATAGTTTTTCTATCTCTATGAAATGATGACGAGATTTGCATACATTTTACCCTCGCGAGATCCCATTTGTAGAATGTCATTGAATATTTTATTGTTGTTGTAAGTTACGTAAAAGATGAAAAAGATATTTCTATTAATGAACGGATGAATAACGCAAAGAACTTACTCTTGGAAGGAGAACAACAGTTGTTAATACCTCCTAGATTGAGATGCAGAAAAAGAATTTGCGTTTAATTTGCTAGTTGATGAGTTTTTTCCTCACGAAATTAAAACTCAAAAAATATATCCTATATTTTTTAAACATATTCATGTATGATATACATATATTAATTAGTGATCATTAGGTAGAATATGTTATGTTTGGTTTAAGCATATAAAGAAGCATAAAACTAAGAATTAAAAAAAATTATTACAAAAGTTGTACATTAATATGAGAAGCAAGTTCCTATGAATATAATTATGAGGTAAAAGGAGTAGAAAAAAATTATCCTAGAACACTAATTCAATCATATAAACTGTCTTTATTAATTCTTTTTTGTGAATTTGACATGAATTTAGCTTGAGAAAAAATTACAAAATTAAAGAAGGTAAAAAAAAAATCAAAAAAGAGACAATATAACTTACCACAGAACTTTTGAAAGCTGAATAATAAAGCAGTGAGATAAAGGAAGATGGAGAGAATTTTAGCCATACTTGTCTTGTGTTCATTCATAAAAAAGAATTAGAATTTAATCCTTCCTCTTTTATTAATGCTAAATAAGACTCTCAAATTAAAACTAAAAAATAAAAATAAAAGCCGGCTAAGATATTTCTACATATTTTAAAATAAAATTTTATTACCAAAACAAAACTTTGGTTTAAGTTTAACAATGTGAAGCTTAAAAAGCTCCTTGTTACAAGGCAGTTGGAAATTACAAGAAGTCATGCTTAATTTATACTACTATTAATTTAATTAATAAATAAAAAGGGAGTTGGAGATGTATTAGTGATGGAAATGGGACGGAGCGACTCGAGTATTGAATAGGTTTAGATACAGAGTGGATTTAAAGTTATGTGAAATGAGTTAGAGTAATTAATTTTAAAATTAATATAGAGGTGCAGCTTAACTCACCTCGCACTCATTTCATTACTATCATATATATATCATCTTAAATTATTTAAACGTATCTTCTTAAATCAGTAAAGTGCTTCATGAATATGAATCACCAACTAATTAAGTTATTTTTTATTTTTCAAATATACGTAAGTTCAATCCTTGTTGAAATGTATATTAATTTATTACTACTCATTCTTAATTATAAAAGATGGTGAATATCACAAATAAATAACGGGATAATTACATGAAATGAATGTTGACACTCAATTTTTACCCTTCACGGTGTCAAATTAATTACCTAACTTTATTTTATTTTTAACTATTTTTGACTCATTATTTTCAAAGAAAAATAAAAAAAATAATTATTATTTACGGGCGCGTGGCCCTCACGCGCCCGCTATATCTCTCCTTCCCCTTTCTTCTTCCTCCATTTTTGCCTTTACCTTCAAAAACCAACCAAAACTAAAACCCTAAACCCGCCGCCACCTCCATCTCTTCCATCTTCATCTCCTCCTTCAAATCCCCATTTTCATTCTCCACACACTCCTTCTTCCTTTCTCCTTCTTCTTCTTCGTTTTCCACACCAAGAACTAGCAAAATCGAAACCAGCGCCGCATATCCCGAAAACCCGGACCTCGAAACCTCTGTCAAAGTCGACGCACCCCAACGGTCTTGTCCCCCACACGAATCTAAGTGTGAATCAACCGACCCTGTTTTCTTGAAATTTGAATTTAAAATCGCCCTATATAACCTCCTCTTCTTCGCCATTAAGGGGGGGAATTGAAGGAGGAACGAGAAAAGAGGCGGTTGATGGGGAACGGGTTGGAGACAGAAGAGAAAAAAAATGTTTTGTCGATTTCCCAATCGTTCTTAGTCTCGAAAACCTTAGACAAAATATTGTTTGTCGATTCATAAGCCAGAACAGTTTCGGAGCCAAGAGTGTCTAAAAAATTCGACTTGTAGTAGTCCGAATTCATCTTCGTTGAGCTCGTCGGCTCAGTTCGCTACCCCGAAAAAGGTAATATCCCCAGTCGTTTCACTCGTTTTTCATGGAAGAATTGTGTGCTTAGTTTGGTTTTGTTTTTCCATTCGTTTGGTTTAGTTACTGTATTTCGCACCCCTTTTAGTC
>JAOTQJ010000007.1:1080656-1098939 GCA_025642045.1 Solanum sejunctum
TTTATATATTGACTCCATTTGGCGCTACATCATTTTATGATGTAGATTCAGTAGACAAAGGACTTTAGCAGGTCAATTGTTGAGGTTAAGAGATTCCTAGCTTCAGAGATTTGGTTAGTCCTCCCCTGCCTTCAGAGGATACTTTATTTCATATGTTTTGAATTTTTACTTTTAGTTGTATTTGTCATGGTCTGTCATGGTACCTTCTTAGGCTGTAGAAATAGAGGCTTCATAGACATAAAGTTGATGGTTTGATGTTGGTGTCTTTTCCCTTTCCTTTTAAACTGAGATATTTATACATTTCCTTTTTACTACGAATGTTGATGTATAGACTTGAGGCCTATTGTAACAACCTGATCCAACACTGCGAGGTATTGTTCGCTTTGGAGACTATGGCGACAGTGCCACGTGTACCCTCACGGATTTGTCCTCTTGGGTTACCCCAAAAGGTGCCTCACAAGTTAGATCTAAGCCTCTACTAATATAGCCCAGGAACTCCTCCTCTTCTGCCGATGTGGAATTCGCCTAAGTGAGCCGAGGCGACTGTGCCACGCATTTACCCCCCGTAGGGACTCAGCGTCCTCGCTGAGGTTTGCCCCACCACCAGACGAGTCGAGAGTTGGCTCTAATACCAACTGTAACGACCTGGCCCAACACTGCGAGGTATTGTCCACTTTGGACACCGTGGCGACGGTGCCACGCGTACCCGCACAGATTTGTCCTCTTGAGTTACTCCAAAAGACGCCTCACAAGTTAGATCCAAGACTGTACTTATTGTTTCATACATAAAATTAGTTTTTCTTTCTAATTTATTTTGAAAAATTATTTGGATATAAAACTTTTAGTACCTTATTCAAAATTCAATTCAAAGTAAAAATCTAATTTTTTTCCAAACTCGAAAACTCCAAAAATAGATTTTCCATTTTTTGCTTCAAATTAGTCACAAAATTTTAAAAATAACTTTAATTTACATTTATGTATCCAAATAGAATTTCAAATTTTAAATATTATTTTAAACTTTTTTTTCCTTTTAATTTCATAATTTTTACATTCAAAACATCTCACTAAATTAAACAATTCTTATTTTGAATTTGGCTTTTGCTACGTTGCTCTCTTTTCCCGTCAATCACGTACCCTCTAACTCACTATTCACTACAGGTTGAAAGTTGAAACTTCACCCAACACCCTCAGCGCACGTTAGCATTCTTCCACATCCCCATTTTTATAATACGCCTCTGATCAACTCCCCACCGCCCACCCAACCTCCTCCCTTGGGTTGGTTTCGCCGACGACCTCAGAGCTTCATCGAGGTGATACGACGTCGTTTCACCGTCGTCGGATGGTATATATTTGGATGTCTTCATCGGATCCCTTTCATTTCTAAAGAAAAAACAATTCACGATATCTCGTTTTGGTTCTTCTTAAAGAAGTTCCATTGATCGTCTCTTTAGTGATTTGATCGGAATTCAGTAGCTTGAAGGGCTTTGAATATTCACTGATTGAAGTTGCTGCGATTTCGAATTTTGAATTGGTTACTGTGTGTATAGTTAGTGGATATGATTTAAAGGAGCTGTTAATCGGAAAGAAATATCTAGGGTTAGGGTTTGAGTTTTAGGGTTTTATGGTTGTGATGATGATTTGACAATGGTGAGGTTATTGGGATTGACGAGAGGAGAGCCGGCTGAGTCACCTCGGGAGGTAACTCGGACAATCCCAACAAGTGAGGATATTGGAGAGAGTGGTTGGCTTATTAGATTCTTTGATTCTGCATTCTTCTGTGAGTGGATCGCTGTTAGCTACCTTTACAAGCATGATCACCCTGGTGTTAGGGATTATTTGTGTAATAGAATGTACACACTGCCACTTTCTGGCATTGAGCATTACTTGTTTCAGATATCGTATATGATGATTCATAAACCGAGCCCCTCGTTAGATAAGTTTGTGATTGATGTGTGTTCGAAGTCATTACATATTGCCCTTAAAGTGCACTGGTTTTTGATGGCTGAGTTGGAGGATACAGATGATAATGAGGGGATAAGTAGGCTTCAGGAGAAGTGTCAGATTGCGGCTACTTTGATGGGTGAGTGGCCACCTTTGATAAAACCTCAAACCAGCTCATGTAATCCCTTGGGAAAGAATCAAATGCTTAATAAGTTATTGTCTTCAAAACAGAAGCTGCTATCCTTGACATCTTCACCACCAGCTGTACAGCGATCACTGTCATTTTCACCCTCTTCAGGGAGCTCAGGGCCACAGGATGATGGTCTTGGAAGTAAAATATCATTCCCTGAGGAGAATAAGATTTTTAAGAAGTTGATTCCGGGTCCTAAAGTAAGAGATGCATTGCTCTTCAGGAAATCCGTGGAGAAGGATGATGAAGAACCCGAAAAAGATAGTTTTTTAAAGAGATTTTTGAGGGATAGTAGGGATGAAGATGTGAGGAAATCAGCAGAAAAGGATGATGCAGAACCTGAGAAGGATGGTTTTTTTAAGAGGTTATTAAGAGAGAGTCGGGATGATGATAGTAGGAAATCTGTGGACAAAGATGAAGAGGAGTCAGAAAAAGATGGATTTTTTCGCAGACTTCTTAGTACTAGTAAAGATGATTATGCTAGGAAATCTGTGGATAAGGATGCAGAGGAATCGGAGAAGGATGGTTTCTTCAGGAGGTTCTTGAGTACCAGTAGGGACGATGATGAGGATGTGCACTCAAGTACAGATGGATTTTTCAAACGTATGTTCCGTGACAATAAAAATGATTTGGAGGATAAAGCTGGTTCGAAACCTGTTGAAGATGATGAAAAAGACGGGTTTTTCCGGAAGTTCTTAAAGGACAAATTTGAGGAGAAGAAGGATGTAAGAGAAAGAAACGAAACAGCTGAAAAATCAACAAGGAGTTCTGAAGATGATGAAAAGGAAGGGTTCTTCAAAAAGTTCTTTAAGGAAAAATTCGAGGATAAGAAAGATGGTAATGACAGGGTTGATGAGGATCTCAGGAGGCATGCAAATGGTGAGGAAGAAGAGCCTTCAGATTTTTCATTGTTTCGTCGACTCTTTCGAGTGCATCCAGAGGATTCAAAACTGTCTGTAGCAAATGAAAGCAGTAATGGTGGCAATTTTCTTGAGAGCAGCCCTGGAACTGAGAACTTTTTCCGCAAGCTGTTTAAGGATCGTGATCGTTCAGTTGAAGATTCAGAGCTTTTTGGTTCAAAGGGTAACAAAGAGGTAAGTGCAGTAAAACCTCTAGCACTTTTTCAGTTGCTGATGACCCCCCTCAGTAAGTAAATTAAGGAAAGGACTAAGTCGGTATATTTGTAATACCATATTTAAATCTGACTATTCACTTGCACAAAGCTTGGCATCTGTTATCAACCCGTCATGTATCCTCCAGAATAGAATTATGCAAGTCTACTATATCTGTGCCCTCTCCCATGGTCCTTCACCATTAATGACCAAATGCGTTTCTTAGATGTACTCCGTAGGGAACTTCTGTTTTGATTTTTTCTCCCAGTTTTAGCGTAGTAGTGTTACAGGCTGAAGGTTTATTGGACTTGATAACTTAACTAACTTTATGGCACTTGTTGTTGGACTATATAGAACCATCCTACTATCAACTCATCAAATGGTTAGTGGTTTTAAGGATATAACAACAGAGATAAGTCTTGTCATAAAGGTACTTTTTTGGATAGTTTATGGAGGGGTGTATGGTGGTCATTTGCATGTTTCCTGAAAATCGATTATGCTTTCTATTATTCAATTATGCTAATTTTTTGTTGTATTTTCTTGCATCCCTACCCCAGAAAGGCAAGGGTAAGGCCTGCATACATCCTACTATCCTCAAAACCAACTTGTGGGATTACACTGGGTATGTCGAATGTCAAAAATTATCTAGTGATAATACATCATAAAAGAGTAAGGATGAAACTAGAATCACTTGTCCCCTCCTGACTTAACCACATGCTAATTCACTATCTTGAGAACCTATGCTTGGTTTTCCTTGAATCTTTTTATCACCTTAAAAAACAAACCACAGTTCTGCCTTGACAAGATAAATGGTGTTGCCCACCTGCAAAGTGTAGTTGTCCCTGCCACCCTGAAATAGAATCTTTTTACTGTTATATACAATTTAGTGTTATGATGTGCTATTAATTTCATTGTGTAGACCCTTACTTCCCAAACTGCAGATCTTTGTTGATGTTTTTATGATTGGAGAGATATGATGTTCCATGTAATCTCTTGTTAGCTTAACACCATGGTTTTGGTTAATCAAGAACAGAGTCAATATGGAGAATTGCAGGTTTTCTTTAATATCTCAGGGATGTTACTAAGAACTGCGGAGGAGGCAATTACAGTTGGAGATTTCAGAGGGTGGGAGGAAAAAGCAGTTAGCAAGGACAATTATACAGTTGTGCATCTTCTGGATAATTTGGAATGGAAGAAATAAGAGAATGTTTCAGAATATAAAAGAGAATCTTGCTATTTCTTGGATTCTTTTGGATTAATGTGAAAATACCCAAATTTTTAATTGATATTATGATTAGGATAGCTTTGTGAGGACGGATAAGCTAGATATTTATAATACAGACTTGTGTGATATTAATGAAATTTGATGAACTGAAAAAGTAGTTAAAAATGCAGTTCCCTTTTGACCAATAGGAGGCATAGAAAGTCAAGTAAATGTACTATTCATACGCATCTGGCATGTAGCATGTTAAACGAAAAAGTAAAAAAAATAGTAGTACTTAAATTTCAGTCCAATGTTTAACTTCAAATCAAAATAGAAAGTCAAGTAAATCTACTATTCATACTCATTTAGCATTAAACCAAAAAGTTAAAAAAAAATTAGTAGTACTTAAATTTCAGTCTAATGTTTAGCTTCAAATCAACTTCAAATCATCTTAGTTCCTTCCCTTCCCGCCTCCCCCACAATGGCATAATGTAACGGGACCCCTCAATGTTCTTTCAGGCACACCTGTACTATTCATTAGTCATAAATACCCAAGAACTGTAGTTTAAAACTTTAACAGCCTTACCCCACCAGGTTTTGATGTAAAAAAGAGCGTGGATGCACTTTGTTTTAGGCATGTGGAGAAGAAAAATAATCATCTTCCCAGTGACGTATTTTCCAATGGTGAATTTTCATATGGTCATAAACAATTGTTTTTTGTACTTTACCTTTATTAAAAAAAAACAATCGCTTTTTGTTCTTATTGTGTATTTCTTTTTGCTTCTTAGCATACAATTTATATTTTACCCCAACTGTGTATTCCTTTTTATTGTTCTCTCTAGTACATATTATATGAATTGTTGGGACTTTTTTCATTGTTCAAAATAAGTGAATTATTCAAAGCTCAAGAGAATTGTTGGGACTTGTTTCATATTTGTCCTTCCTTTAATGAGGTTCTTAATTGCTTTACATTTTTTAGGAGAACGATTTGGGAATAATCAAAAGCTAATAGTGGAAAGTAACCAAGGGCTTGCTATTCCCCAACGATTCACTTAATATGGACTAGAGGGAGTACTTCTTTAGATGCAATAACTATTTATTTCTTCTTTTAGGGGGCCAAATCCATAAAATGATTTTGGGTAAAGCTCATCTATTTTTAGCCAAATAAAATTTTTTTACCCAAATAATGGGTGTTCTGGCAATGTTTAATTACAAGTTTTGCCCAAATGAGGCGCTTCCACAAATTACTGAATTTAAAAAATCCCCGTGGCAGCCCGTGACTCTTACTTACCTCAAGTGAGATTGGTTAGGGAGGTTGAGGCTATCAACTAGCCCCACATAGGGGGTTGATTTGGACAAAAAATAGTTCTGTACTAAATAAACGGTGTCAAGATCAGGGGGAGTCTGGAGGTATTATGCACCCAGCCACCCACACAATCTACTGCTTTCTCGGATTATCTTCCTCACTTCCCCATGCAAAACAATGTCGTGGAGTGTGACAGGAATTGCCTACTTAACAGTTAACATTAAAAATGTATATAAACAAGCTTTACAACTGCTGACAGAAGACGGCAACAAGAACTAGTGGTCGTGTCTTCAATATCCATTTCACACGTATAACCTCTGTTGCAAATTCAGTGATTCACCATACCCCTTCTCTGCGGGCTAAACCAAGTCAGATAGGCTTCATATGTTTCAATCCAACAGCGGAAGCAACATTGAGAGTGCTTCCTGAATCTTCCTAGGCCACTTTGTGATAGTGCTACCAGATATAGACATTCCATGTTAGTTTTTCTTCCATGACCTTACTGTGATACTGCTACCATATATAGACGTTCCATTTAGTTTTTCTTTCATGACCTTACACATATCAATGGTGTCTAAATTATCACCAATGTTAAGCTTTATAGAAAGTCATTTGAATGCCATGGTTCCATAGTTGCAACTTGCAATAATCTACAGTGCTTTGAGTTGTGATGGCATGATGGAAATGTGATGCAGTGTTGTTTAGATTATGGATGCATGTATATTTCATGCGAGGCTCCGACACCAGCTTCCTTTGCAACCCGTGCAGAGCCTAGTTGTAATTGGGGAGTTGATATATACAGTATTGTGGTGCCTTACCGTTAAAAAAGATATATATAGTATGCTGTAATAATTGTAACTTAAATTCTCAAGTAATGTTTATTCCGCAGATACGTCCTGGCTCCCCAAAGCAGCATGAGAGGTTAAATGCAAAACCTCCACTTCCAGATAATGGGGTGTCACAATTTCGGAAAGGGGCATATCATCAGTCACTTGATTTTGTCCAGTCTCTGAGCGATACTTCTTATGGATTAGTAGATGTGTTTCCGGTCGAGGATCGCAAAAGTGCCCTTTGTGAGGTGGGTCTACTTTTCACTTGTTATATTCACATTTTCTTTGGTATGATGCCTTTGTTAACACTTTCCCTCACTGACATTCACTTTTCTGCTTCTAGTCATTAGCGGAGATCAATGCACATATAGCTGATGCTCAAAACAGTGGAGGTACACGTCTACTGAAAATTTAATGCATGAGCCAACTGTATGCATTTCCTTATAGGGTACAATGAAATTATTTTATTGTTGATTTGTTCTGTCTGTTATCTAAGTTGCCCTTTTGGACTTGAGAGTTTTTTGAGATGGATTTCCACCTAAAGGCATGAAAAATTTGAGAAATACTTCCCGCAAATGTAATTGTTTTATCATATATTGGAAGAGCAGTCTGTTTTAATAATGTTCTTTTACGCAATTGTTGGGATTTGTCGTCCATCTCTTGCTAATTGAATTCTTGTAGCTTCCATGTCATTGTCTTGCTTCATTCCTCTGTCGTGTTTTGAGAATGGTTAGTGTCCATAAGGTGCATTTCCTTATTTCACAATCATTTCTGTTAGGTCTAAAGAGAGGCTTGAGAGATTAAAAGTCATTGCAGGTGTGATCTGCTAACACAGTGAAGTACTTATGTTTATGTTATTAACAAGCCTCTTCTTTGGCATCATAAATGCTTCAAAGAACTTAGTTTGAAAATAAGAAAATTAACTGCCATGGATAATTTTCATAATTTCTCAGTTTCTTTCTCTTTTAATCTTTTCTATTTAACCTTTTCACCTTGAAGTAGTTCCTACTTTTTGGGAATACAAGAGATTCTTTTTGTTCATTGGTGCATTCTACTTTCCTTTCCTGCACAGGCAGGTAGGCGATTTCTCTGAACAGTGATCCCACTATATCCAAGTGGATGATTAAGTTGTAAGAGTGGGACTGCACTTTCCGTAAAGTTATTATTTGGTGAAAAGCAGTTAGTTGGCTACAATTGTTTCTGTTGGTGTAAATCAGTTGGACCAATTCTTTTATTCACTTTTTGTGGGATTGAAGAACTTCCCTCTTTGAGGATCTTGTTTCTTGTCATGTTCCACTTTTCTTGCCTGTGTTCTCTCTTCTGTTCCAACAAAATGCATTGTCAATATCGTCCTCCTCTTAATCGTTCACAGCCCTTCCAATAGTGTGGAGGTCAAGGAAATGTAAGTAAAATGGTTCTCAATAACAGATTTTTGGTATACATGATAAAATTCTCAAAACGTGTGCAATAGGGATGTTAGTTCAGATGCAGTCACCTTTTAGCAATAAGAATCTGCACATTTATTTTAAAAAGGCTGATTTAATTATTTTCTGCTGAACTTCAGAAATATATATACATAGATAGATAAACATTATAGATTTACAAACTATAAAGAACTCTCTTTTGACCACCAATCCTTTACCAAATCATGAGGTCAAAGCACGTGGAGGGAACCTCTCCAGAGAGTTAGAGTCACAGCCTCTTGGAATTCGTATAGAGTTGGCGAAGAACAGAACACAATGGAAGTGAAATATCTACATAGTCAATTAGTTGGGATTAAGACTTAAACCTGTTGAGCCACTTACATTAGGTGTATTATTTGCCAGGAGCTAAATTTTTTAATTGAATGTCAACTGAAAGCATAGACAATTTCTAGTGTCTGATAGCCGTATTATATACTATTCACTGTCGGAATGAAGATGGTCAAAATGGAGTGGCGTGGATATTCATATAGCCTAAGCCAGCCGTAGCTAGTTTAGCTTGAAGCATCGTTGTTGTTGTATGAGGTGAAAGCAGTTTTGTTGACCTTTTGTATTGCTGGTGGTAAAAAAATGGGGAATCAGGGGTATTATTAGTCTTAATAGTTGGAGATTGAATGCCTTTTCCATTTAAATTGGCCTCATAAATTCAGGCAGATTGACTGTGAAGGTTGCTCAAGTATACCTGTAAAGGCAGGTTTAAAAAGGAGCTTCTGAAATATAATACATATAGGCTAAGTCCTTGATTTGACGTGTCTCGTATATTAAGATTGTACAATATAATGTAACGTGGACTATGATAGTTTTCCTACTTACATATTTCAGTTCATGTGGATGCAAATTTTTGTGAAAATATATTCCCTTTGCAACTCTCATTTCAATCAATATATGTTCCCTTTGCAGCTTTAGGTTCAATTCTGTTGTCTTAATTTCTTGGATATGCTACAGGAGTGTGCTTTCCGATGGGAAAGGGGATGTATCGTGTTCTTCATATACCTGAAGATGAAGCTGTTCTCTTGAATTCAAGAGAAAAGGCTCCATATTTGATATGTGTTGAAGTTCTGAAATGCGAAGGCCCCAAGTAAGTTGATAACATTTATGACCCAAAGATGCACTTACTTTTGACAGGTTTGTTTCTGTTTACTGCTGCCTCATTTTTGTTTTTTCCTTTTCACTTTCATGTGAATGACAGCTCAAAAGACACACCCAACTCTCAAAAGCTTTCTAAGGGAGGGATCCCTCTAGCAAATGGAGATGTTCTATTGCCAAAGCCTCCTCCATGGGCTTATCCTCTGTGGACAGGGCAAGATAACCACAGTGACAGGATGTCAAGGTCTGCATCTCAGGCCATAGATCAAGCAATGGCTCAATTATGGGATGCTAAGGTGAAATTTGTGCGAGTGAATTTTTCGGTGGAGAACCAATCAGAGTTTGAAATAGATCATTGCAGCCTCGGTTCTGCTTCAGAAAGTTATAGTAAATGTCGAGAGGTCCCATCTCTTCCATTGAAGTCAGATGCTATTGATTCAGAATGGGTACGGGTTGTTTTGACTGTAGATCCTGGTGTTAGGATGGAGGATATAGTGGACCAAGAACCACCAAGAAAGAAAGAGCATCGAAGGGTTCCCAGTACAGTAGCTATGGAGGAAGTTAAGGTAACCTTCATGTCTGATACATATGTGAACAATCTTTCAAACTCATTTAGTGAAGTTTCTATACATTGGATCTTCATGAGATGCTGTACCGCCTTTTGGACAAGATCAAGTGTAATATGTGATCTTCGTGAATTACGTGATTGTCTTTCTTTATTTGTTCATCAATTTTCTGGTCTAGCTTCTATATGACCAGTTGTCCTTCATATTTGTCCATCAAGACATCAAAGATGTATGTTTAAGTCCCAGGACTGTTTTTTGTGTTGAGTAGAGTAATCAGGTGAATTCAATTTTCTTTTAATTGTTATGTCTAGATATGCCAGTTGTTTTGAACTATTAAGAGGGGATAAGGGAAAAATCCTCTGTAGAATTTGGACCTCAGTTTTGGTAATAGGATTACTGTTAGGGTTTTGAGAGAAGGATCGAGTCACTGGGCGATGAACAGGAAAATCTAAATCAATTGATTAAACTTTCCCTTGCCTTTGTTCGAATTCCTAGATCGACCTAAATCCAAATCAATTGATTTAACTTTCCCTTGCCTATGTTCAAATTTCTAGATTGACCTATTTTTATATATGAAATTTAGCTCGTTGAAGGGAGACTGAAATCTTAGAATTCAATGGAAGAGAGAACTCTGGTTTCTTGCTTTTTGCTCAAATATGACTTACTGATTTATTCCTCAGAACCCCTTTAAATAGGAGTCTTATTACAGCAAAAGGAAGTCTAATCCTTATGAAAGTAGGAAACCTAAATCCTATTCCAAACTAATAAGTATAGCTAGTAGGAAGCCTATCCTTATAAAAGTAGGAAACCTAAATCCTATTCCAAACTAATAAGTATAGCTGGTAGGAAGCCTAAGTCTTATTCCAAACGAATAACTATAACTAAACCTAATCCTTATAAAGATATGAAACATAAATTATTTTCTAGAATAATTAAAAAACTGCTAAGCAGTTGTATTTTCTTCTTTAGAAATCTAGGGTTTAGTGGAGAAAGATAATGGAGAATGTGGTGCTTGTTATAGGGAGCTCTTAGATAAGGATGAACGATACTTCCTAAATCATTGCGCTTGGAGTTTGATCCATTTTTGCAAATTTTTGATGGTGTCTTGCTGCTACTGTGAGAACTGAAACTGAAAATTTTGATAAAGTTGAGGAGCTTTTTATGTTGAATGTGTTAGTTCAAATTATCTTCTTATATGCTGTTTTTGGTGGTGATATGTATGTCATTGAGTGCTGGATGAGCGGATTTTAGGTGTTGATGCACTGTCGTGATGTTTTCTAACAACCTTCTGGGATTTTCTTTTGAAAGATGATTACTGTTGTTCCTTTGATATATTCATCTTTTTGGGAGAGATGATGCTCTATAATTATCTCCATTGCATGACATTTTTGTAAATGAGTCCTACTTGTTCCGATGATACTTCTCCAAACATGAAGAATCACAAACATGATCTCTTTACAGTTAGCTGCATTAAAAGGAGAAGCACCTCCTGGACTTCCCCTGAAAGGTGCTGGTCAGGATTCCTCTGATGCGCAACCAAAGGTAGAGACGTTGTCAGATGTTGTTCCTCTGGTATATAAAATTTATAATTACGTGTGCATGATAATCTCATTGAAAACAGGTCGCAAATGGTGGTCTTCCCAAGGTTAGTGATGCACTTTCTGGAGAACTTTGGGAAGTCAAGAAGGAAAGAATACGCAAATGCTCTGGTTATGGAAAATTACCTGGGTGGAACTTGAGATCTGTGAGTTCCACCATCTTATTTATTTGTTGTTTCCTTGATATTGTCTTCGTAATTTTTGATTAGTATGACATGCGTGCTTGCTTATGTATAAAGAGAGAGGTCAATCCTTGGTAAGTTGTTAGTTACTCTCCTTGATGCTCATAATTGGTCGCCAATGATTAGAACATGCAGACATACACATAGAAATCTACTTATGATATATATCATATACGTATTCCATGTTAAATAAGAGCAAAGACATTGTACACATAATGGTTTTGATCTGTTTCAAGTGAGTCTTTTCATTGGTCAATGTAACTCATCGATATTCAGCTAAACCTATCACATAATTTGAAATAGTTGCATTGCACCAAAAACAGTGGATATGTATATCTATGATTAATGCTAATTACTGATTCCGTTTGCCTCGAGACTCGTGTTCCTTTCCTTCCAAACAGTCCATATTACTGACCATCCAAGTTTTCCTGTCCTTCGCAATCCTTTCAAGTGCTAGCATTGTAATAGGTCTGTGGCACAATGTTACTTAAAAAGAAGCTCCAAATCTGGGAGGTGAAAGAGCAATGAAGAAAACAAATGCTTGCCATCCTTATTTTGTTTCTGACCAAGGCAGTGCCTGCTGCAGTTGTTGGTTTGTTTAAATACAGAGAAAGAGAGAGTCATCTCTTGAGCGACCGATCAAGAGATGCAAAGATAAGGGGAATGTGGAATGGTTAATGATGACGGCATAGGACACAGAAAGTTCCTCTCTCCCCTTTGTATCCCAGGGATTGCCTCAGGGAAGAATTTCCATTTTTCTGAAGATTCTTGCATGTAAGGTTGGCTTCCTTGGCTACCAACCAGGCACACCATTCAACTTCCAGTGGTGCTCTGTTTCTCCTGATGCATTGTCAAGGCCAGTATTAGCAAAACAGTGGGCTTTGGCTGCTGGTAGCAAGATTTGACTGTAGACATTCCTTTAACATTGCATTTCCGCTCAATAGTGTCTGCCCTGCAAAGTGAGAAGGATCTTGTGAAGTCTGAGAAGCGATGGACATAACCCATCCACTTCCCTGTCATTGGTATTGTGCTCCTGATGTTTCAGCCTTGTCCAGTCCAGTAATCTGACTAGAGAGCTTCAGATTTTCGTGCCATAGTGTACAAAGATGGGTACTGTTCCTTTGGGGGTTATTGGTCAAGTCAAATGTCTAGCCAGATTCTGCATTTTCCTGCCGTCTCCAAATACTGTTGAGGTCTTGGATTGGAAGGAGTCCCGGTGTGCTCCAGAAGCCACATGATACCCAGACTTCCTGTTCTCTTTTCAGTTGAGACCATTCTTGGACATCTGCAGAGAAGGAGTATCGATGCTCCTGTTAGGAGGTGCGAAAGGTTGGATTTGGGAGTTACACGGATGAGTAGAGGTAGACCGAAGAAGTATTGGGGGGAGGTGATCAGACAAGATATGACGAAACTTGATTTCACCGAGGACATGACCTTAGATAGAAAGGAGTGGAGGTCGCGAATTAGTGTAGCAGATTAATTGGTTGGTAGGGTTAGGTAAAGTAGTTAGGTGGATGTTTGGTCTTGGGGTATAGGAAGGTAGTAGGAGTAGTCGTGTTTTATATTATGTGTTGTCATTGTCTGTCATATACATATTGATGTTACCGTTGTATCATGTTGATTTACACACTATCATGTGCTTTGTGTTGTTAGTCATCTTTTCTGTTTCCCTTCCTTTTCCTTCCTATTTTTTTCATATATAGTTTATTCTGCTTAAGGGTTTTTGGGACGAGGGTTCCCAGGAAATAGCCACTCTACCTTGTAAGGTAGCGGTAAGGTCTGCGTACATTCTACCCTCCCCAGACCCCACTTGTGAGATTCCACTGGGTATGTCGTCGTTTGCACTTTCCCTCTTGTCTTGTCATAGGAATCTCCTAGCTATTATCCATCCCTTTTTCACGTGAGTCATCAGAGGGAACAAAAACATGGAGGGTTGTGGGGGTTAAGGAGTCTAGCACATTGTTGGTTAGTACTAACCTACCCCCGAAGGATATATTTCTTATACTCCCTCTGTCCATCTTTATTAGCCCCTATACTATTTTGAGATGTCCAACAATACTTGTCCACTTTACGAAATCAAGAGAGAATTTTATACTTACTTCCTAATTTACCCTTATCACTAATTATAGTCATTTCCCCGTTACATTTTTCAAGATATAGTATTTATTATATTCAAAGGGTACTTTGCTAAAATTACCTCATCATTTACTACTTCTTAATCCCTGTGCCAAGTCAACAGGGGCCAAGTAAAGTTGGACGGGGGAGTAATAACAAATAAGTCCACTAAGATCTTAGCCTTGCTAAATAATAAAACCTGAAGCAATATGTTTCCCAAGTCAGAAAATACTTGTACTCTATTTCTATGTAATTCTTTCAAGTCAAGTTGAATACACATTTGGCTTTTCACTCAGGTGTAAGGGAGAGAACCCATATAATTAGGCTGAGTATTCTTGTCAAACTCCCATGAGACCTCAAAATTTTCAAGCATTTCTGCCACTAGTTTTTGTTTTCCGTTATGTCCTTTTGATCTTTGTTATTTTTTCATTCCTTTTGTCACCAGAAAAAATGGATAAAGTAGTCAAAATTAAGTTGATAATCGATTGTTTAAAGTATTTTCTGATTCCACAAAGTTTTCTACACTGTCTTTGCTACTTCCTTTTTATTCTATATTGTGGTGGATGTACAATTGTTTCTGAATATCATATTATGTTTTTCTCTGAATAGCAGCTAATGTGCTTAATTTCTGGCTTTCATATAGTTCATTGTGAAGAGTGGTGATGATTGCAGACAGGAGCATCTTGCTGTACAACTTATCTCCCACTTCTATGGTAGGTATTTTGGATTCAAAGATCCCCCATTGTTGTAATTATTGTGTCCTTTGTAGGTTATCAGCTTTTGCTATTGTTTTTGCTATTCCTTTTTATTTTTGGATAGCTTTGGCTTATTTTCCATAGCCTCTTTGCTTCAATTTTTTTAAAAATAAATGAACCCAATGCAACATTTTAAAGAATAGATATGTTAGTAGGAACTGATACAGTGATATGTGACTTGGAAGAAGGGATATGTTAGGAGGAACTCAATGTAATATAGAGGGAGTTCTTGCATATGGTCATGAGACAGATGTACAACAGGGCAAAATAAATATGGTAATCTAGTAATGGAAATAATTAATTCATAAAACAAACCTTAAGAAAGGAAATAGCTTGTTAAATTTGATGACTCAAACTTTGCCTACAGAAATGAATGAAGAATCAAGAAAAATAATATTGCTTATGACACATATATTGTATTATATGATACAAGCACTGAAACATTTGGTTAGCATAGCCATATGTCTGAGTAACATTTGTTGCTACGTAATCTGTAAGCAAGTGATTTTGAAATCAGGTTATTTGAGGGCTTATCTAGCAGACGATCTTTTATGATATTGAAGTTTTCTCCATTTTGTTTTATTAACATGATGATTGTGCACTCAAGAGTGTGCACTAGCTGTAAATGAACTGGGCAAAAACGATGGGAGGTAGGTTTCAAAACCCAACAGAAAAAACAATGCTAGATGATTTCTTTCCATCTGCCTCTGTTTGCTGAGAAAAATTAGCCAATACTTTTATTGGTGATAAGTAGTAGATATCCACATGGAGTAGTTGAGGGTTGTGCAAGTTTGGTCCAAACATTACCACTATAAGTGGCCTATTTTGATTAGATATTCAACCTGCTTGTAGGCCTCGCAGGTTAAATTGGGGTTTGGATTGCAAGGTAGATTCTTTCAGCATGGATATATTACTTAATAGTGCTTGTCTTGTGTAAAACTAGGTTTTATGATATCCAATAAGTCAATCTTCACCTAGATTTGGAACTCACATTTGTTCTTTTTGAGTTTATGTTGATATGTGGTACACAATCCTCTTCTGTGGATTCCTGTCTTTGTGAAGGTTGTCTTTCTTAATTTGAATTTTTTAAAAAATACTTCATACATACAAAATTAATTTAGAACTCTTAATATTCTTGTAAAGTTCACATTTAACTCACCTTGAACTGATGTGACAACTGAGTTGGTATAAAATAATGAATAGTGGTGGAGGACATGTACAGATAAAATGAAATTATATGATGATTGTCATCATTAATGAATGAAATTCAGAAAATGATTTTAGTAAATACTTGTTTGGTTATTTGTCAATTAGTGCCACATAAAATGGGATGGAGGGAGTAGTATTTTCTAAGGAGTGATCTCCCTTTTTTTCCCCCATGCTCCTGCGTTTGTTAGGTCTATAGCTAGGGTTCCATTCCTAGATATGTATTTTTACTGTTGACTGTTAATATTGTTATATGCTTTCAAGTTACTTGCTCATATTGATTGAGTATTTTGAAATGGTAGATATCTTCCAGGAAGCGGGTCTGCCTCTTTGGTTGCGTCCTTATGAAGTCTTAGTTACATCCTCTTATACTGCACTAATTGAAACAATTCCAGATACGGTAAATAATGACTTTTTTCTTGATAACCTAAGCGTTCTTTCTTTTCTGTGAATATTCGTGATGGTGGTTTAAATCATTGCTCTGCAGGCCTCAATCCATTCTATTAAAAGTAGATTTCCTGACATCACAAGTCTACGTGAATTTTATGTTGCCAAGTATCAGGAGAATTCTCCAATCTTTAAGCTTGCCCAGGTAAAAATTGTAAAGAGAAAAGTTTGTAGCTATTGTGATTTACTATCATCTTCAATTTCTCGAAGGTGCCTTTGATTTGTACATTCTCCGTTTTTATTGGAGGTAATTGTAGTAAAGCAACCCACTAAGTGCTTATCTTCTATGTTTGACTTTTAGATGATTATCTTCCCTGACTAATTGAAACATGATTAGAGCTTGTTGGAAGCCTTATTGAACCAAGGAAAAAAGGGAAAAGTTATTATTTTACTGATGGTAATGTCTGGTGGGCAAACATGCAAGCAACTTGACTATTCCGCTAGGCGTCTGCTTCCTGGCACCGATACAGATACTGAGTAACCCTCACCATCATCAAGACTTAGGCATGTGGGAACAAACCACCTCATTTTTTTTCCTTTGCTAGGATTTGAACTTGAGACCTCATGGTTGTCCTCCCATATCATTCACCACTAGACTTACCCTTGAGTGCAGGGCAAAAGGGATAAATATGATACAACTTTTTAAAACTTGTTCAACATGGAACTTTGTTAACAAACGCTTTCTGAAGCTGTGAAAATATATAGGAAAGGGGATACATGATGACCCCATTATATTTGATATAACTCAAGTCAATAGAAGATGGTAAAAGTATTTTTGCACCTATACAAGCCTTTGCAATTGTCAAAATTTCCACTCTGACAGGTCTTTGTTAACTGTTAGAATAGGAATAGGTAAATACGATCCTAATTAGAATAGGAATAGGAATAGGTAAATACGATCCTAATTAGAATAGGAATAGGAATAACAATAGTATATAGAATCCTAGTTGGAAAAGGATTGTATTATAGTATCCTAGTTGGAAAAGGATTGTATTATAGTATCCTAGTTGAAAAATAGTCTAATATAGTATCTATAAATAGGGTCTCAATCTAATAATGTAGACAAAACAATTCAATAATATTCTTCTCTAATATTTCTCACATGGTATCAGAGCTTCTACGGTCTTGGTAGAAAATCAAAGAGCTTTCGCTGCCGGTGGGAGGCTATGACCCATAAATGCTGCCCATCTGGCCAATGATTATGTTAGCAAACAAACAAAAAAAAGAAGATTAGGTCATCGTGTCATCTTTTTGGTTCATATTTATCATGTGTCTCCCTGTCATCTTTCCGGCTGAAACTTCCTTCCAAGCTGAAAATCAGACAGTTTCTAGTGACCGCTAGGCTGGTGTGTGTCGTTCTTTTGTTTTTCTCGAGTGTTGTGCAAAACCGACACCATCATGAGGTGCGGACTACTCAGGTAACCAAACCCAGTAAGCTCCTCTGAGTCTTATTGATTCATGCGCCCTCACGCGCCGCCGGAAGTATCGGATATGCGTCTCCATGCGCCTCACGAGCTAGCGTGTGTGACTGTTTCCAGCAAAAATATTTTTTGATTCTTTTCCCAGCAGGGCCGCCCCTCCATTCTAAGGCTATCCGTGTAATTTTTTCTCCGATCTGATCGCTGGATTAGGGTTCTGATAATTTCAAGCAATTTCCGACGAGTTCCCAATATTCCAGGCAGTTTTTCGGCATCCTTGTTTGCAGATTTTTTCCCTCAGGGAGGTCGCCTCTGCATTTTGAGCCAAACTGCATATATTTTTTAATTTTTTGATTGATTTCTGGTGACTCATCAAATCTAATTTGCGTAGGGTCATGCTATCAAATCGGTGACTACTAGAGTTTGATTTTAAAGATGTCCTTTGGAATCGATATGTTTTGCTCCAAAAGTACAGGAATAGGAAGTTCTAATCCTATGATCACTTCAGAACCATTGCTGGGTAGTTCCAACTACTTAACATGGGCTTCCTCGGTTGAATTATGGTGCATAAGCATGTTTCGAGCAGTTTTAAATTGACTTTCTTAGTTGAGCATTAAAAATGTTTTTATCCATGATCATCTCGAGGAAGAAATCTATTTGGAGAAACCACCTGATTTGGTTGCTCAGGGGGAGTTTGGTAGCCTTGAATGTCGTTTAGTAGCTTTGTATGTCATTTGTGTAAGTCCCTTTGTGGTATGAATCAATCTTTTGAGCTTGGTTTGGGAAGTTCAACACTGTAATTGAAGAACTTATCACATTGTGTTTTATGGACATTGTGCATCAAAT
>JAOTQJ010000007.1:1099039-1114020 GCA_025642045.1 Solanum sejunctum
ATGCACTAGCTTGAGGGGGAGTGTTAGAATAGGAATAGGTAAATACAATCCTAATTAGAATAGGAATAGGAATAACAGTAGTATATAGAATCCTACTTGGAAAATGATTGTATTATCGTATCCTAGTTGGAAAAGGAGTCTAATATAGTATCTCTAAATAGGGTCTCAATGTAATAATGTAGATAAAACAATTCAAATATTCTTCTCCAATATTTCTCACACTAACATTGTGCCTAAGTCCCTATCATACTGGAGAAAAAGGGAATCATAATAGTTCTTGCTTATATTTCTTGATTTTTCCACTTTTATCCTCTTGTCCTTTATTAATTCATCTCTTTCTCCACCTAGTGCTCCCCTTCCCCTGGGCAGTCCTCACGCCCCTCTCCCTTTAGTTTCTACCATCTCCCTCTACCATCAGTATTATTTTGTCCTTGCTGCTGACCTTTGCATTGGGGGCTATTGGATATTGAATATAATGATTTTATTACAAAATGAATATTTGTAAGTTTGTATATGAGAGTTGTGCACGTTACTTCAAACCAGTGTGTGCTTTGTTTCTCATTTCCTGTCCTCCCGGAGGCTTATTACTTTTTTTCTGTCCAAGTTTGGGGGCCTCACGTTACTTCACTTTGAAACATAAAAAAGACTGCGTATATGATGAGGGGAAAACTTCTTACTAGTTGGCATTTATGTTCCTTATTTTTGAACTGTTATTTTGGCTAACAAAGTGTGAACAAAAATATTATGGACTGTTGTGCTCTAGTCAATGACTGCAATTTAGTTTTACTAAATTAAGTTGTATCTTTGCTGCTGAGCCTTTCATTTTCAAAGTGGATTTCTCTTGGGAAATTGTTTGGATGAAAAGTTGATACTTACTAACAATTTCACCTGCTTCATTGTATAATTCCTGTTGGATAGTTAAGAATTTTTCTCTTATGTTTTACTTAACTCACATTTCAATTTCCTTTACGTAATTTTACTTTGGTTGGGACTTGTTAAATAAAACACTCGTTTTTGTCCTTCATTTTTCTTACATGCAGAGAAATTTTGTCGAAAGCATGGCTGGATATTCTCTGGTTTGCTACCTTTTGCAGGTGAACTGAGTGACTTATCTCTGTACAATTTTATGATTGCAAAAATAAGAATAAAACATAATGACATATTTCTGTTGTCAGCAGATGTTTCTTTCTTTAATGTATCACCAAAATAGATCCATTTTACATTTACAATTATACTACATCGGGCTCTCCATTAAGAAAATGAGAACATTTCAGGTAGTATGTGTCACAATGGTAAATAAAGTGGTACCGTTGTTATTCAAGGATAAAGAGTATGACATAACGCAGTGTGTAGAGAAATGCTAATCGCGGCACCACTCACTTGAATGAAATATCTCAGAGTTTGGATGTATGCTATTTGTGATGTAATGTATCTTGAGTTTGCATAGTGAGTTATTTCGTACTCCTGTTTGACACAATCAAATGTTCACTTGTTTTTCAGTGTCAAATGTTTGTTGTGTCAAGGGTTACAGAAAAATTTTGCATGAGTTAAATCTGTTCCTTTTCTCTTTGAATTTTCTTAATATGGCTACTATGAATGTCTGTAATATTAGTTTTCCTAGTACAGTAGGTATTGCAATGATGACCAGTCTTTCTGTTTTTGTTACTAGATAAAGGACCGACACAACGGAAATCTTCTATTGGATGAAGAAGGACATATCATACACATTGACTTTGGTTTCATGCTATCTAATTCACCTGGAGGTGTAAATTTTGAAAGTGCACCATTTAAATTGACCCGCGAACTCCTTGAGGTATGCACTACTGAATCTTGTGCCTAACTTTTTATTTATACCCCTGTTATTTTATATTTTTGGAGGTGTTTGATACAGTTTCTTAGCATATATTGTGTTTGATTTGTGCTAGATCATGGATTCTGATGCTGAAGGAGTTCCAAGCGAGTTCTTTGATTATTTCAAAGTAATATATTGTCTGAGATGTATTTTGTATCTGGATATCTTTTTGTATTTTTTTGCTTTAACCCTTTCCTTTTCCTGTCTTCAGGTTCTATGCATCCAAGGGTTTCTCACATGTCGGAAGCACGCAGAGCGTATCATTCTTCTTGTCGAGATGCTACAGGTAGACCCTGATTACACAGTTCCCTTCACTAATTTCATATGTTTAATATGTAACACCTTTGTTTCTCATGCATGAATGTAACTTTCCAACAGAGGGTGGAACGGGGACGGGAATTTCGTAAAACTATGAAAGGACTAGAAATGTCCTGCAGTTCTAATGCTGCAAACGTCCCATTTTTTATTTTTTTTATGACAAGGGGAACCAGCAACTGCTAACCTTTGGGTTTGCACAGGGTAAAACACCCGTTCCTATGCAACAACTCACAAACCACATAAGAGAGGTAACTCGCTCTACGCAAGCCCGGGCTGGCAAGCTGGACCTAGAAGACAAACTCCTTGCTTTCGCTGGTTGGCAAGGGGTTTCGAACTTTAGACCTCCAACATGGAAATCCCTAGCCCAAACCACTGGGCCAACCCAAAGGGTCAAACTTCCCATTTCAGTATCTTAGATGTTCGTTCATATGTGGCAGGCTGAGCCTTTACCAAGGAAGACATTTCTGCAACTTTAATCTTTTTAATCTCAAAAATACCATCAAAGATGCACCTATCAAAAAAAAACTGTCAAAGATGCAGTAAAAAAAGGGTAATGCTCCTCGACATCCCAAATCAAATATTGTTCTTTGACTTAGTCACGGGGAATCTAGAGAAGATCTGAAGACATTAGTTACTTCTTATTAAGTGTGTGTGTGTGGGGGGGGGGTATCTGTTGGAAGCATCGCCTTTTTATCTTCTTCTGAATTTATAAAGATCTTATAACTATCCGAAATAGTAATTTTTTATTCAACTCGTCTGTCACATTCGTGTCTTACAAATTGGTAGTGGAGGAGAAAAAATTAATCTCACATTCATATTGTGTTTTCTACCCATAGAGAATGTAACATGGTAAAGTTGGTCAATTGGGAAAAGCATTTTGTTACTGCCCAAAATAACAAAGGAACTACAACAATGATTGTATTTTTTCCTAAAAAGGTTGGTTGAAATTTATTGGGAGGAAGAAAGATAATCGCATGGTCTTCATCAACTTAGAGAAAGCGTATGATGGAGTGCAGAGAAGCCTTTTGATGGTGCTTGAAAAGAAGGAAATCCATGTATGTGTGGTATTAGGAAATGTATGAGGGATTATTCACAAGTGTGATATCAGAGGAAGGAAATCTAGATGCAGTTCCTGTGACTGTCGCTTTAGATCAAGGATCTGCCTATTCTTGTGCTTGTTTATGTTGGTTATGAATTTGCTAACCACTAGTATATAGGAAGGGATTTCATGGCATTCTATCTGCAGAGGAAGTATGTTTGGCTTTAGGATAGTGTCATTTATTAAGACAATGCAAGTGTAGTTACAATTATAAGAAAATAGCAAAGTCAGATGGATGAGATTTTGGTGTCATGTATCTAGATTTGTCTTCTAGAAGAAGAATATCATAAACAAAATAAGATGGTTGAATTGGAGGAGTGTTATAATTTGGCCATGTGATGCCTAACAAAGTGGAAGGCAAGTCGTATTGAAATGGTACTATGAAGTAAACTGAGCATCTAAACCTGTAAACTTGTTCAGTACCATTACAAAATTTTGGTCAATGGGTAGTCAGGACCATTATAAGCTCCATTAAAAACCCTACCAGCCAATGACTGACAAGGAATACTTTAAAATCCTCTCCGCATGTGTAACTTGGTTGGGTTTACACATGGGTTGAGGAGGCTCCTTTTCTCATCTTTTCCTTAACCTCGTCTTTATCTTTTTTTAATTATGAAGTATCAAAAGGAATAAAATTGAATCCAAAGTTAAAGAGATAGATCCATCGTATGAGAAAGCAAAATCATCACAGAGGATCTCTCAAACATCATACTTCCACAAATTGAGATTAATACTCTGCTTAACCAAACTTTTAGGAAGCCAAAAACTCGTATTATTTTCAAAAATGCCTATTTTAGTGTTAAACAGGCTTTATAGAATGAAAAAAGCAACTCTATGATTGATCTTGCATGTCTTAATGAATCTCTAGCTTCTTCCGAATCTTGTCTTCAGGATTAGTACTGGAAATGACAGTTGAATGTTGTTTGTGAAGGTTGGATGAGTGATAGTCTAAGGGATTTTCTGAGGTGAGCTATTTTTCTTGTTTACCATCTGTGGCCGGTCATGTTGTTTCCCTAGAGTGGCTTACCCAACTTATTCCTGTTCTCGATCTGATTTAGCTAGACTGTTGCATCATGTGATTGAGTTAGTAAGCATACTTGTTTGGTTAAAGTAGTTCTTTTTATCAAATTTATTTATACACTGATCTCCTAATAACACGGAATTTGTTTCACTTCAATCTTAATACCAGGATTCTGGTTACCCTTGTTTCAAGGGTGGTCCCCGAACTATTCAGAACCTAAGAAAGAGGTTTCATCTTAGTTTAACAGAAGAGGTTTGTTACTGGTCCTGAACTTCGTTAATTCTTCATTTTATCATCTACGTGATATGATGCCCTGTTTGTCTTTGCCAGCAATGTGTTTCCTTGGTACTTTCTTTGATCAGCAGTAGCTTGGATGCATGGCGTACTCGCCAATATGATTATTATCAGAGGGTCTTAAATGGGATATTATGAGGTCAATTTGAGTTATCCACATCGAAAGGTGACTGTGGGTGAAGGGAGTTGATAACTAACTTGTTTGCTGAGATTTATGGATGTGTTCCTCTGATTAAGTCGAGGTTAAATGATTGCTGTCCTTGCAGTTTACTTCTTTTTCTGAGGAATTTGTAAATGTCCCTGCGAATGTTGTATTGAAATGTACCAGGTGCAAGCTCTCTTCAAGAAGAGCTTTAATTTCTAGTTTCACTCAATTTTCAAGATTATTGACAAAGGCATGGGTTGTCTCGAGATTCAATGAAGAGATTTTGTCGAGTATACCCACCTGTGGGTACATACTGTACAGAGCTGTGTGTAAGAGATGCAACAGTGATGGTTAGCTGATAGAACGCGAGAGATGGCTGTTGGTACTGTTTGAATTGAATCATGAGTTTGCTAATAGCATCTGGTGCAACATGGACTGGTTTGTACAATAGCTTCTTTGCTTTGATTTCGTTTTTCATTTTTCCTTTTATTGTGTCAAAAGCCATTTACTTAGATTTAGCAGTAGGAAAATTGCAGCCTGCCATTTCTTGATTTTCAAGTCTTTGATTCTTTGTGTTTACCAGGAGATATCTGAAACAGCAGAGTTGTAATGTATAATATTTTTTGTCGACCACAGCTCTTCATAGTGCATGCTTTGATTAACAAATGCTCATGATATGATATATTATTGTTTCAAAGATCTTATTTAACAGGATATTAGCTCTCAAATAGTAATTGACTAAACTATTTGGAGTTCTAATTGAGTTGATGGTTTATCCAAAAAGACTCTTTTATCCTTCAAAAGTAGGGATAGGATCTTCCTACGTTTGAATCATTTTTGAATTTCACTTGAGCTCAGAGTCACCGATGGCGCCGCAGGACGCTTGGTAGGTTTTATGGGCGAAACAATAGAAAATAGATTATTTCGATAATTTTTTGAAGGTGTTAATCCATGGTTTCTGGCGTTGTTCAGGAATCGGAGTTAACTTTCCCAAAATATTATACAGATTCATCCGTGACAAGTTCAACAAGAGCTTTAGGTGGCTCAATGATACCGAAGAACACCTGGTAGGATTTTGTGGTACTATATCGAGTATGTTTTTATTATTTGTTTTATTAGAGTAAATAGAATATTCAAGAGTATGAGAACTAATGAAAGTAATATAGATATGTTATTACGTGTTGTAACATTAGAAATGAATTACAAGTTTTAGTAATTATGTGTTTTAATAATTTAATTATAAGTAATAATAGGTTTTAACATTTAATTATAAGTTATAACAGATATATATAATATACCCATTTTATAGAAATTATACCCATTCTATATCAATTACATACTCAAATATGTTAGATATATGTTTGAGTATGTAATTGGTATGGATTGTGTATGATGTATATATTTGTTATAATTTGAAATTAAATTGTTAAAATTCGTACTTAATATCATGTAATGTTATAACCTGTAATAACGCATCTAATAGTTATCATTTTAGCAAATCTTATTATTATGAACTAGTGATGGTAAGTATTGTTAAAGTATTGTCATTTAAACTTGAATATAAATCTGTTTATTTTTATTTTGGTATTTGAATTCCGTTGTATTAAAAAAAGGACAAATGGCTAAACTTTGCTTCTGAACTGTTTGAAATGGAATGACTTTGTCATATGTTCAAATTTTGGTGCAAAAATATTTTTATGGTTGAAATTTTTTTAAAAAATATTGTCATATTTACATTGTTAAAAAAATTATCGTATTTTTATACCTATTGAACGATAGATTTTTTGAGAATACTTTCAGAATTGATTTATTTTGCATAAATTAACTGTGCGTGTTGCAATTAATAGCAAAAAAAAAAAAAATTCATATACAATTGATGAGATAATTAAAAAAATTATATAAACGTGAATTGGTGACATAATGAGAGATGATGTAACTCAACTATGTCACTGCTCATATGTATTTTGATCAGGTCATAGAAGTGTATGAGAAAAATAAAAAATAATACTATAGTTTCGTAAAAGATTTAAAAAATCTAGTTAAAGTTAAATACAAACATTAATTACAATCCATTTACAATGAGTGAATCTAAATCGAATTGGATTTTATTTTTGCAGGTAAAAACTTGTTTTCAATAGATTATTAGCTTAAAAAAATAAAATAATTTAAAGACATGATAGTAAAAAAAATATATGGTAACAAATTACAAAATACTATAAAGAAAACAAAGAAAAAGGAATAGCAAAAGATAATACTAGTACATATTGAAGACCGCACAAGTACTTCTTTTTTCTATATTTACGTGATTACCACTTATGAAAATAGATGTTCATTTTGAAAAATTTGAAATTATTTGATATGACGTATAATGTATAATAATTCGAGATAAAATATAAAATTTATATTTGATTTGAGATATTGAGTAATTTTTAAATTATTTATTTCAGTATTTATATCTGAACAAAGGAACTTGTTACCTCATATACAAGGTGAGATAACTTATCTCGAAATAATTAATTTTTTGATAAGTTATTCTCAATCAAATAACTCATTTGTTTCAAATTTATTCTTATTATTATTTATAGTCATTTTTTAAAATATTAAATTTATTATAATGATTAATAAATTATAATTTTTTTTATTTTTTTTATTAATATTTCTAATTAATATTGAATAAGTAAAAATGCTCGGAGAACTCGGAGTATTACACATTAATATTACAAGAACAAACAATTATAAAAATGTTGATAGATTTTATTCTTTTTCCCTAAATGCCCTCACAGAGTATGAATGTAATCAACCAATCAAAAGCTGTAGATTACCAAAGAAGGCTCTTTGCTTAAAACCCTCTGCCTATATAAACCCTACTAACACTACAATTTTGATCCATTTTCCCCCTTTTTGCTTTCCTCCGCCTTCCCCTTCTCTTCCCCCGACTCTCTTTTTACGCTTTTTCCGGTTCGGTTCCCTTTTGGGTAAGCGGTTTTTCGACTGATCTTGATTTGATGATGTTCTTTTTTGATGAATATGTAGTCAAAGTTTGTTCTTTTTCCGTTTAATTGTGTCTTTTTTTCGGATTTTGTGTGTGGGGTTTAAGGGTTTGATTGATTACTGCGATTCCTTCTTGTGTTTGCCCGTTTCTGTGTTTTGTTGTTACATTTGAACTGGGTTTTCTTGCGGTATTGTTGAAACTGTATTTAGGGTTTTTTGATCTATTGGTTGGTTGATCTCTGTGATTGAGATTTAGTCGATTGATTCTGTTCTCCTTAGATGGTTATTAAGTTAAAAGTTTTGTTCTTTTCCTTGAAATAGGTATTGATTTTCATTGAACTGATAGATTTAGTACCTTTTATTGCTTTATTATCAAGGTGTGTAGGTAGGGTTTTTGATTCTACTAGTGGTTGACCACTATGATTGTGATTTAGTCTATTGATTCTGTTCTCCTCTAAGGGTTATTTTAGTCAAATTTTCTTCTTTTTGAAGAAATTTGTATTGATTTACATTGAGCTGATATATTCTTTTGTACTTTTTATTGCTTTATTTATTATCAAGGTCTGTTATAGGGATTTTGATGCTACTGGTGGTTGATCACTAGAGTCTACAATTGTAATTTAGCCAATTTTCAATCTTTTTTCCTATTTGTTGTGTCATAGCTCTCCACTGCCTTCTCATTCTAGGCCTCCAGGCCTTTTTAGCTTCTTCGTTTCCGTCCCTGTCTGGTTGAGCTACTTATTGGTTGTTCTTGATCTGATCATGTTGTCTTTTGATAATTGTTTTGTCAATTTTTGGTTGTTTTTTCCGAAATGTGTGTGTGGTTTTCTTTTTAAACGTCTGTTTAATTTTTTCTTACTTTAATTGCATTGTTGTCAGAGGTTGATATTTTGGGTTTTAATTCAAGGGTTTGATCACTGTGATTATTTTCTTAACTTCTGTGGTTTAGTTCCGCTGCGTTTTTCCTCGCTAGGTACCGAGTCTTTTCTCTGCCTTTTGGACCCTATTTTTATCAGCGAAGTTTAAATGGGGAGAATGTGGTTGTAATTGGTTTTTGTTGTGCTCATCCAGTGTGAATCAGTGTTCAAATTTAACAATTAGGGCTTAAAATTTTCCTAGATAGTGCTTGCTCATTTGTTTTATTGTCATTTTGGTGTTTGCCATTATGGGATTGCTTTGTTACTTGTGTTATACCTGAGGCTGATGATTTCATGAATAACAGGTTTTTGAATTGTGCACCAGATGTCTGTTGGCTCTAGCAAGAAGCATCAGTTTTTTGTTTGGAGTGCATTCCTTTTCATGAAACACAGAAGGTTGTGGTGCTCAGGGAAGATATTGTTTCGGCATTGGACTTGACAGCAGTTGAGACTTTTTTTTTCATTTTTGTGGGGGGTGGGTGGGAGGCTCTGGTGTCATGTGCAGATCACTCATTTAGTCTAGATTTTGTCAGTTCGTCCTTCTGGACTCCTTTGCATAGTTTTTTTTTTCTTTTTTTGGGGGGTCATTTCAATGGCAAGGCTTGCGCCTGGATTTCGTTTTCACCCTACTGATGTTGAGCTGATTATGTACTATCTCAAACGAAAGATCATGGGGAAAAAGCTTCTTTTTGAAGGCATAACTGAACTCAACATCTACAAGTACTCCCCATGGGACCTTCCAGGTATCAATATATAAATTAAATGAGGAAGTTTGTTAAGAAATTTCATTTTGCTAAGCTTGATTTGCATAACAATATAGGAACCCCTTGCTTCTGGCACACATTTCCTTCAAAGTTTCTATACACAGTTGTTTGTGGTATAAAATGTACTTTCCCTAAAAGCTTACTCTTTCTTCTTTTCTTTTTATATGGAAAATGCAACAATTTTACTTGAAAAGGTCCTAGAGGAACCCATACATGATGCAGTGGCAGACATTCTACACATGTTCTCCTGAAAATGTGTACTTAATATGCCAAGTTGTTTGTGCTGTACTTTTTAAATAATGCTTTGAGAGAGAAATAACCATCAGTTTGTGGTGAATTTTCTACTTATGTCTAATTCTGATTTGCGCCATTCTGAATTTCTAAAATTGTCTTTTGGAATTTGTAGTTTTTTTTCTTCTCTATTTAACCATCACACTTGTAAATTCTTTCTGTAGAACTCTCTAACATTTAAACAGTACCTTCTTAGGGGGCTGAAGTGTAGTATTTTCTGTTTCAAGTTTGGTTTTGGGGTGGGGTGGGGGTGGGGGTGGGGGGCTGTTGTTTCTACTTGTTTTTATTCAACTTCGTGTAATGTTTTGATATCTTCTGCCAGAAAAATGTTGCTATAAAAGTAAAGATCTAGAGTGGTACTTCTTTTGCCCAAGGGAGAGAAAGTATGCAAGTGGAGCCAGAATGAATCGTGCTACTGAAAGTGGATACTGGAAAACTACTGGGAAAGATAGATTTGTTACTTACGATGAAAGGATTGTTGGATCAGTTAAAACACTTGTTTTTCACCTAGGTCATCCCCCGCGAGGGCAGAGAACTGATTGGGTAATTCACGAATACAAGTTTGAAGATAAAGAATCAATTGATGCAGGATTTGCTCAGGTACTTCCGTCCTATCTTGGCTTAATTACTACTTAATTCTTTATAAGTCTTATGTTCGTTGTTTTGTAATAGTAGCTGCACATAGCCAATGATAGTCCCTTGGCAGTTTCTCTCTCCCTTTTCTCTGTTTGCACTTGGTTTATGGTAATGGGATCTAGTTTTCTTCCGTGAGAACCTGATTTGAACTTTATGGACCATCATATTGCATGTGTGAATCATCTTGATTAGAATATCATGCTCATGTGTCGTGCTTTCTCATTCTTGGAATTAATACCCTGGGGATAATTAACTTTTTTTTTAATAATTAGTACTGTTGTATTCTTCAGCATTGCTGGCCACCTCCAAAAGAATTACTTGGTAGTAAGGTTAGTATCTAGGTTTAACAGAGCACCTAAGAAATGTACCAGCTCATCTACTTCCTCTATACAATCCTTTGCACCATGAGAATAAAAACACTAGATAATTCCATTGCACATCAGTATAGACTTGATCTTGTCTTTAAAACATCTCTCATTTTTTCCTTTCCATGCTGTCCACTATATACATGAAGGAATTATCTTGCATCATTTTTTCTGGTTCTTGCTACCCCCTCTTTTCATCCAGCAACTCATCAAGTCATCGAGGAACGGGTTCCACAGTTTTGGGGAGCTTTAGCTTCTTAAAGATTGCATCGCTATTTCTCATTGATCCTTGGTGATCATGACATGCAATATCTATGGCAGTATGCTTGGAGGATTGATTTGGATTAGAAAAAGCAATGAGTTGGTAGTGTAGGTTCTTAGTGCATATTGCTCTTTTGTTTGTAGACTGCCCCATGTCAACCTATGTTAAGAAAGACAGACTGATAATTGCACCCAATAGTGTGACCAACTGGTCAATGAATATTAGAGGTGCATATAAGGAGGACCAAAACGACCTTCATAGAAATAAGACATTGATAATTTCCTGTCCCTTAAATTCTGTGGTGTAACTATTAGCCAATCTCTGTTGTGTTGTCCTATCATTCATCAAATGCTTGTTTTGTAGGATTCACATGTGCTTTGTAAAGTATTCCAGAAGAGTGGACCGGGTCCAAGAAATGGTGCACAGTATGGAGCACCTTTTAAGGAGGAAGATTGGGAAGATGATGAGCTTCCTGCTGAACCTTGTACATCAGATGCTTTTCCAGCTCCACCTGAAAGACCTGATAATCGGAGCAACTCAAACGTAACCAGAGTGGTTGACCCAGGAAGCACATCTGACTGGCCTTCAAGTGAACAGAGTCTATCTCTTATTCAGCCTTCTATTCAAGAAATGCCTTTAGATGAGCCAGATGGTGCGGAGTTACCTGGTCAACCAAACCAGATAGATGATGAGAGTGTGCCTGGTAAGTCAAAATCGTCCAATATTTTTTCTGCTCTGCCTATACTGCCTGTGAAACAGAGTTGTTCAGTTGTTAACAGCATGGTCAACCCTGGTTCAGGTCCATCTAATTGTCAGATGTGTAATAATGAGGTGGCTCTTGATGAGCATGATGAGATCAATCGTCTATTAGCCCAATTCACAGAAGATACTACTTTGCTTCCTGGTGGCAATGAGACTAATCAGGTGAGCACGCTGTAGTGTTTATAAACATATTGAGATAAGCTTCGACATTCAAGTGCATGTGTGTCATAGAAATTTTATTTTAGTTGGCGTTCAACTCCTTGAAAAAGTGAAATTTTCATGGCCAAACACCTAATGTTTTGCTACCTTCCTTGTCTATTCTACTGTTTGCACTAGTTTCTTATTCTGTTTTGCTTAAATCAGAGCTTGACTAAATACAGTTAAAATGAAAGTTGCTTTTTGTTAATGATTGGTTTGTGACAATATCAAAGCTTGTTACTCTTTGGACTATTCTTGGTTTGGCTGCTTTTTAAGTTAAATGAGAAGAGGAAAAGGGTTTTCAACAAGGTTGTGCAGATGGTCAAAACTCATCCATTATATCTCTTGATCAGAGTATCTTCAGGGAAAAGAAAATTGTGTTAATTATGCACCTATAGAGTTCAGGAACTGTAGTTTTAGTATTGCCTGTTTTATTTCAGTTGCGTGCCTATAGCAAATTGTGTGCCATTTATTGCATATTTGGAACTTGTTTAATTATATTGTTATTGATTAACATTCCTCCTTTGGCAGAAGAAGCTAGAGAACTTTAACCAAGATGTAAATGCTCCAGCTGCTACTTTTACTGATGGGAATGATATATTTGACGGCCTTGGAGACATCGAATTCTGGGCAGGAGTAGGTCAACCGGGACCTGATCTCTCTGCAAGCAGTGGATCTAATTATAGTCTTAACCCGATGATCCTGCCACAAGACGCTGCCTATATGGAGCTCAATGATCTTGATATCCCTTTAAATCGCTCTGCTGAAACCATTGGAACTGGACAACTAGTGCCAGGCCATTTCTGTATGCCTTATAACTCCAACAATGGCATGCAGCAGCTCTGTTTTGGAAGCGATTTCTTGGGCATAGTTCAAGATGTTGGCGAACACCATCTCCCTTTGCTTCCTGAGCATTATACACGACAAGTGAATCATTCTGACATGGTGAGACCTTGTTCTCCTTTTTTGTATTGAATGGAAGTTATCTTTCCTTTGGTTTCCTATATCTGTACCAACTGCTATAGTCAACTGCAGGTTTACAATTTTCAGGATAACTCAAGTCAGGGTTGTAATGCTGCGACTAGCTTCAGTGTTAGCTCTTATAAGGAACCAGAGGAGAGTAGACTCGATAACCAAAATCTGGAAAGAGGTAGATCTCATTTTTCTGATGACAGTTCTGCTTGGTGGTACAAGCATTCATGTTAGATCTGTTTGTCTACACAAATGCGACTGTGGACAACAAAAATGAGATATAGGATATAAATATTATGACTGGTGGTCAGATCATGTAATCTCATATATCTATGTGGCCTATCTTGGCTGATAGAGGGTAGGGAAAAGGTTCCTTTTCTCTGTATTTTCTATTTTAGATGATTTGATCTTCTTACAATGTAGACACTGTGCAGCATCTATGACGAGGTTACATAAACCTCTAATTAATGGTCAGTGGGGCTGCAGGTACTCGCTGCAGTCTTTGGTGTGTTGTCCATTGTTTTACATGGTATCTCATTTTCTTGTTTGTTTTGTCAACTTGTCTTCAGGGGTGCAGCAACAAAAGTTTTATTTGAGCATATTTGCTCTTTGTGATGGTTCCTTCATACTTGTCAAGGCTGAGGTGACTCTTGGGGTTGATGGATGCACTGACGATGCCTTGTCAGTTGTACGGGGAGAGCAAACAACGTTATATTCGAGCATATTTGCTCTTTGTGGTGGCTCCTTCATACTTGTCAAGGCTGAGGTGACTCTTGGGGTTGATGGATGCACTTACGACGCCTTGTCAGTTATACTGGGAGAGCAAAGAAAGTTGCATTCGAGCATATTTGCTCTTTATGGTGGCTCCATACTTGTCAAGGCTGAGGTGACTCTTGGGGTTGATGGATGCACTTACGACGCCTTGTCAGTTATACTGGGAGAGCAAAGAAAGTTGCATTCGAGCATATTTGCTCTTTATGGTGGCTCCATACTTGTCAAGGCTGAGGTGACTCTTGGGGTTTGTGGATGCACTAACGAAGCCTTGTCAGTTATACTGGGAAATCCTTCTTTCACTTTTACCTGTGTGTCAAAAGTTAATAATGCAGATTTTTCTAAGGGAATGCACGAGGCCTTGTCCTTTTGGTTTAGTTTGGCTTTCATTTGCTTTTCTTTTTTGGAGATGTTATGGTTCAATTCGTTAGGGGAGTTGTATCAATTTATTGTTTTCAAGATAAACCAACTTCAATTTATTTCAAGTGGGACTTCCTTTCATCTTCATTTTCTTCTCAGCTATAAAGCTATCTATGCGGTGCCTCAAATGCATTATAGTCATGATCCCTAATCCAATTTTCCTTTCTGCTGTTGGGGTAAGTTGGCATCCTTCTTTTAACCAAAACATTGTTGAACTGATTCATCAACAAAATCTCTACTCTTGAACCTAACGTGTTTCTATGCGCATGATACTGGTAGAATTGATTTTTACCCCGCATATATGGTCATATGGGTGTAAAAATTTCTTGATAAACTCAGTCCAGATGACATGGACACATTCAGCATATATAATGCTTAAGATTCTAAGGATTTGGGCGCCATTTCAAGTTTTCTTTTGGATTTTTTTTCTTGATTGCCCACTGCATGTGTTTGTTTACTTTCAGATTGAGCCAAGCCTTTATGTTGTTTAAGTAGGTTTGGGCTAAGGTAGTAGTACTCCTGCCACCTCTTGGCAAAGTAGGCTGATGGGCAAGCCGTCAGACACATTTAAGTTCCCAAAGTAATAAATTTTTCAAGGAAGCTCAACTTGTCCATGACTTTTAAGGAAAATCCTTTCTATAAGAGTCATAAGTTTTCTGTATACCTAGGTGATACTTGTTTCATAGTATAGGCATTGACAAGATCATAGACTGATATGATGTGATCTTGGTGAATGTTCCCGCTCCAATACATTACCCATCTTGAGTCGAGGGTTTATCGAAAACTGTTTCTCTACTTCACAGGGCAGGGGAACGTCGATGTTCATGACTATATTAGGTATCTTGTGGTAATGTACATAGCTCATCAAATATTTCCTTTTCTCACATGTGCCAACTTTTGACA
>JAOTQJ010000007.1:1139273-1151004 GCA_025642045.1 Solanum sejunctum
ATTTTTAAAATAGAGAAGAATATATATAGAACTTGAATGAAGTTGACATCTTATATTCCATGCTCCAAGGCTTTTTAGATAAGCTGCTAGGGTTGCACCAGACTAATTTGAATATGCATGGTTGATTCAGTCTACAGAGGTTAGTTCTTGCATTGGTGGTCCTTTGAAACTTCTTTTCTTGCAGTATAATGCATTTGGCAAAGAAACTTTAGTTTTTTCCATATTCCAACAGCTAGCTCGAACATTGAATAGATGCTATTGGGGTAAAGCTATGAAGTAAACTTGAAATCTATCTTATTCCCAAACCTAGATCTAACAGAAACTAATTCAGTGTTCTTAATGGAAGTTTGACCATTTCCTTATGTCTAGTGTGTGACTGTAACCATTTCTTTATAGGTAACGTTCTATGGTAAACTTCGTCTTCTCTATTCTTGAAAAAAATTCTAAATGCCCAATGAAAGTTACAATCTTAAGGTTGTGCTACCTCAATAACTCAGTGTGATATAATGCTGCCGCCTAACATGTCTGCTTTGCTGCATTCTTTTCTCCATCCAGTTAAATTCTTTCTCTTCGTGAGATTTCCAACCTTCTAAAATCTCATGAAGATCTATAGTTATGAGGTGCCTGAAATGACCAGAGCTTTGCAAAACAGTGGAGCAAGTCTGTTCTCCATAATTGTTGCCAGCAAAAGAAACCTCAGCTTCTGTATTTGATGTGGAGGTTCCTAACTTTCTAATCCTATAACTCCAAGGACCTCCTGGTCTTCCCAATGTAACTTTTCTATTATGCCCTTGTATACAAGTATGCAGTTTTCACTTCATTTTGTGGATGGCTCTTTTTTCTTTGTTGTGGCCTTGGTTACTACCCATATTTCCTATTCTTCTTGTCCATCTCCAGTTTCTTACTATGTTGCTTCAAACCAACTTTAACTGTTGACTTTCTTGGTACAGTTCGGAGAGAGCTAATAAATGGACCTCTATTATCTTTGCAAGAGATGAAAATTTTCTGATATAGGGACCCATTATTGTGCAAAGAGAATGATGCTATTGCATTTCTGATACCATCTATCCATTTTAAAGAAGAACCCTCTACCAAGACATTTGTTAGAAGCTCCTTTCAAAACTCAGTATTCACATTGACATGTTAATACCCAGGAGCTGGGTGTCTTCCCTTTCCCTGTCAGGTTATTGTTTTCTTGCATAGTTACTAGTCTAAGATAGTGCTGCTATCGTTATTCTTATTTATCTTATAAAATCATTGATTTATTTCGTGTTAAATACAGTCTCAATTGTGCTTGTGTACTGTTTATTCAATAAAAATTTACCAAGAAATGGAGTAGACCAAATGTATACAAATGGGTCAAAGGATAGACAACAACTCTTCCCACCCATCCCCCACAAGGAAATAAAGAATAAACGAATAAAGGAAGATCAATTATCTGAAATAGAAAATAGCCTTATTTTCTGTTTTAGCTATGCAGAATCTGGTAATGTTGTTCATCTAGGATTGAAAAATAAAGAAAAGGATTGGAAGTGATTCTCTGTTTTCCTCAATGTTGAAGCAAAAGCTTATACAACTTTCTCTAACACGGAGAAAGAATTTGTAATAATTTTCTCTAATTTCAATTATTAGTTATATTTGAACTGCAAAGTTATGTCATGTAGGAAAAAGCTTTGCCTTGTGACCGAACCTGTTAACACTTTTGGTTGGTATATTTTCCCAGAATGGATGTGCATCCTTCGTTTGGTGAGCTCTATGGGGTTGTTTGGGTAGGATGCATTAGGAAATCTCATACGTGTATTAGCCATCATATTATTTTATCTTTCATTTGGTAGGATTTTGAGCCCCTGTATTAATTATACACCCTATAATACACCCTATTCCGTATGATATGGTGTATAACTAATACATAGCAAACCATGGGAATTGAGAAAGAGATACTCGTGGGCGCAACCACCTATGAACCTTTTTAATAACCTTTTCCTCGCGGGAATTACATGAAGAATCACCCTTTCTGTATAGCATTTCATAGACCTCTCGATTAGCCTACTAATAAAGAAGTGAAGCACAGGTAAAGACAGAACCACTCCTACTACACCAAACCAAACAGTGGATAAGAAATAGTCACAACATAACTAATCCCACCTACTAACACACCCTGTTCAGTACTATTCTCATACATGACCAAATGACCCCTATTGGCTTTCACACAATAAAACGTCCCCTGGTTGTTTGGTTAGTATTTGATTTCTCTCTCCCCTGTCTTCTACTTGTCTTGGTGGTTTCATGCTCCTTGTTCGTGCTTAGGTATCAGGTGGAATCAAATTCAATCGGAGTGTTTTATCTTGTTTGAAGTACCTTGAAGCCGTTCCTTGGACCGAGGAAGAGGAAGAGAAATTGAGAAGATTGTTTAATAAAATGAAGTTTGATCATGAAACAGCTAGAGACATTTCAGCCAGACTCTATGCTCAAGATATGACCGACTCCCAACAGACTTTGTCTAAGCAGCTTGTTTGGTCTGTGACCACTTGCGTTGATGCCAATTCCAGAAACGAGTTAAAATCCTTAGTCAAGGGTCTCCTGTGCAAAAGCTCAGTCTATGAAAAGGACTGCCCTGATCTGAACAAAGTGGATATATTCGCAATATGCCAGTCTTGTATAAGTGAACTTGTCAGTTTGCTTGAGGAGGCAACTGCTATGAGTCCATCTGTAAAATTGGCAAAGAAAGAAGACCGGACCCTGATTGATCGCATATCTAAGCAAGTAGACAACGTCATATGGCTTCTCGAAATTTTGCTCGATCACCAGATGGCAGAGGACTTGGTGGATACATGGACCAAACAAAGTCAGTTGCTTGCAATGCATAAATACGCATCTCCATTTGTCAGATACGAGCTTAGCCGGGTGACAGCTATGTTATTCATAGCAATGGGCACGGGGAAAATGCACTGTCGCTCTGAAGCAAGGTCAGGACTTCTTCAGACATGGTTTAGACCGATGCTATTGGACTTCGGATGGTTACAGAGATGCAAAAAAGGCCTAGACATGAAGGCATTAGAGGAAGCGATGGGTCAAGCACTCCTTACACTTCCTCTGAAGGAACAATATGTTCTGTTTATGGATTGGTTCAAGTGTTTCTCTAAGCATGGCACTGAATGCCCCAACCTTAGCAAATCATTCCAGGTATGGTGGCGACGATCGTTCTTGAGAGGGTCTGAAACCCATGCCAGTGAATCTAGGTAGAATGTTTGTATTTTCAGTCCTGTTTTTCTTTCTAGTGGGAATGCTGTAACTTGGGAAGTCAATAATGTAGATTAACACTGTAGATTTACTAATTGTTGTGAGAGGTAATGGAATCCAATTCAGTATATATGATGCTTTTAACGTACTAAGAGTATCTACTTCTCTTATACATAGTATTGTATATACTTGTAATCATGGACAAAGCTCAAACACATCTATCAAACATCAAACTTAAGTTTATCCCTTTGTCAAATTGAATTAAGTTTTATGTAAAGACAAGTTGCTATTGTTAGATATTCTCCCTTGTGCACGCTTGGGACCGAATTCGAATAGATATTTTTGAGAATTTAGACAAAATTAAAGATTGAAACTGAACTTTTTTCAAAAAATAATATTAGTGGCCAGTTTTGCTTTTTCTTTATCATTGCTGTGAATGTGTTCTTATTTGAGACATTATGACAATTTTACTTTGAAAGATTCTCATCACACATGGTTGCTTTACTTCAAATCCAATCTACCATTGAATTCCCTCCCTCCCCGTTTTTTAAAAATAATTGTGACAATTAGACCCATTTGCACACATCTCGAGTGATTTTACAGGTACTTATGATCTTCTACATGCACAAACTAATTCTATGGGGACCTGTTATTTATGAAAACCATCACCTAATATTTTTGTCGTTGCTGAAAATTAAATCAGGGATTTTATGATTATCGCTCACTTTAATAATCGCTAATTCACTACCCTTTATATTTTCGTGTATATTTATGGTAGCTCTTTTGTTTTAGGTCGATAAGTATAGTTCCTATAGCTCTATTACTATATTGAGATAAGTATTAAAAACACTCCTGAACTTAACGCGAGTTATTAGTTTCAATTCTAAACTATTGACAGTCTTAAAATACCCCCTCTATTTGTCTAACTAATCTAAAATATATCTTCGATCTACTACAAGTATTAAAAATACCCCTGACTAAGTAAAAGGGTGTTTTTTAACACTATCAATAGTTTGACGACGAAACTAATAATTTGTGACAAGATATTTTGAAACTTTTCTCTTACTATATTAGTATAATCTCAGATTTTGGTTATTTGTAGATAAAACCCTCAATGTTTGATTTTGAGACTTTTGACTACTTTATTAAATGGTATGCTTTTAAAAGCCTTCCCATTTATATACTTCTCTTTATGCATTTACTAAGGGCAAATAGTAATTTTAGTCCTTGTGTTATTGCATTATTCTAGTTTTAGTCCTTATATTATTTGACTAACCACACTAAACCTTCAATTATTTGAAACGTGTGATATTGGTCCTTCAAACTAACGGAAGTTAAATATTTAACGGACAAATAGCAATGGACAAATATTATTCCATCACCATACATCACCAAAACTTTAAGTGATGTAATAATTTTTCGTGATGTAATAATTTTATGGTGATGTAATAATTTTTTCGTTATGTAATAATTTTATGGTTATGTAATAATTGTTGGTGATGTAATATTATTTATGATGATGTAATAATTTTTGCCTCTTCTATTATATATAGTCTATTATATATTAATATATAAACAATGTAAGTGCATGAATAATTTATGTTCATGCACACCTTTGTCATTATAAGCCAATAATTTTATTGAATATTTAACTTTCGTTAGTTTGAAGGACCAATATCACACGTTTCAATCAATTGGAGGTTTAATGTGCTCAATCGAATAATACAAGAACTAAAATTGAAACAATGCAATAACAAAAGGACTAAAATCGCTATTTGTTCGTTAAATATTTAACTTCTGTTAGTTTGAAGGACCAATATCACACGTTTCAATTAATTGGAGATTTAATGTGCTTAGTCAAATAATACAATGACTAAAACTGAAATAATACAATAACGCAAGGACTAAAATCGCTATTAGCCCTTCTACTAATGACTAGAATTCCTCGTATTCTTTTCAAGGTAGTACTTGTTTTTAAAAAAGGAAAAAGTAAATGCGGGTGTGTGCTGTAACTTGCAAAGAATCTACACAGGGAGAAATGACTTTGTTTGTTTTCCGCTCGGTGTCCGATACCCGCATTGGAGACCTGACTGGAGGGCTCATTTTATTAGGAGCCTTGCAACCCTGTAAATCATCCCTAAGAAGCATAGAAGACTAGAATCAATAGATTAATAAGTAAAGCAGATTTTAACTTTCAACTCTCTCTTCTGCACACTAAAATGGCTGATAAGAACTAACAAATAATATACTTGTGTGTTAGATTTCACCTTCAGAACAAGACCTGCTGGCTGTTGGATTGACTAACATCATGCTTCTGGATACTCTCAATGCTCGAAAGACTTATCAAGATTACATATCTCAATCACCAATAATCTCCACATGAGCAGACACCTTCATTGAAGTGATGATAACGGTTTGCATCTCTAACATAAATTTCTCTGCCTTCAAAGCTGGAGATGAATTTGATAAAGGTATGGCAGTCCCCACAAATTCTAAGGTTCTTTATGACTCTTAGAGGAGTCCCTGGATTAGTGTTCAAAATTCCTAAAACTACAGCCAACTTCTCACTATGCCCACACAAGATCAACTCTTTGTCCTGTTCTTCAACATCTTGCAGAACAAATTCCGTATCATGTGAAACACCTGAATTCTTCATGTCCAAGCTTAATTTTCGCAACTTTTCCATTGTCTGTGGCATTTGAGGATGTAAATCATCTCCTGCTAATAGCACGTGAACTTTGTTTTTAATTTCAACCCAACTACATCCAGGATTTTTACTCAAGCCCACATGTTTCATCATGTCCCTCACCCTGTCTACTTCATTCCATCTGTTGTTAGAAGCATAAATATTGGATAGTAGAATGTAGTTTCCAGGATTTTTGGGTTCAAGTTCAAACAGTTTATCAGCAGCAATCTCGCCCAAACTCATATTACGATGTATTCTACAAGAACTCAGTAAAGCACCCCAGACACATGCATCTGGTTCAATTGGCATTGTGGAAATCATGTTATAGGCTTCTTTGAGCTTTCCTGCACGACCAAGAAGGCTCACCATGCAAGCATAGTGCTCCACTCTGGCCTCAAGTCCATGAACTCTAGACATCGAATCGAAGTAATGTTGCCCTTGTTCTGTAAGGCCTGCTTGGCTGCATGCAGATAAAACACTCGTGAAACTAATGAAGTCAGGTTTCTGTCCACTTCTTTGCATCAACTCAAAGATTTCAATAGCTTCCTTAGCCTTTCCATGCATGGCGTATCCATTGGTCATAGCATTCCAACAAACCAAATTACGTACTGGCATCCTGTTAAAAATGCTGCGAGACAATTGAATCCTCCCACATTTGGCATACATATCTATTAATGCACTCCTGACATAGACATCGTCTGAAAAACAATTTCTCAGAGAGAAGCAATGTGTTGCCTTTCCATGTACTAGTGCAGCAATATTGCCACAGGCTGGAAGCAAACAAGAAATCGTTAGAGAGTTTGGCCTCACCCTGGCCAACTGCATTTCTCTAAAAATCTCTAGCGCCTCAAGGTCTTTGCCATGTTGTGAACAGGAAGAAATCATTGAAGTCCACGAGACCACATTCAATTCCTTCACTTTAAGCTTAAACTTTTTGAAGACTTTGAAAGCCTCATCAACAAGACCATTCCGCGATAAGCCAGCTACCAAAGCATTAAAACCACCCAAATCCATTTCCTCTGCCCCTTCAAAGACTCGTGACATCTCTGACGTACACCTACACTTGCCATACATATCAATTAACGCACTGACAATACAGTTATCCGACTCAAAACCTGTTTTAATCACATGACTATGAACTTGAACACCCATCTTGAGATCCTCCAAGTCACTTATTGCAGGAAGAACACTCGAAATGCCCGTCCCATCACTCCTAAACCCTTCAGAATTCAGCCTCTGGAACATCAAAACCGCTTCCAAATAACATCCGCTTTGATTAAACCCCGCAATCATCCCATTCCACGAGACAAGATTCGGCTCAATACCCAACTTCCCCACTTCATCAAACACCATTTTAGCATTAAAAACATCTCCTCTTTTCGCATAACCACCAGCTAAAGCACTCCAAGAAACCACATCAGGTTCAAGCATTTTATCAAACACCTTACGTGCACATCTCAACCGGTCACATTTCACATACATATGAACCAAAGAGGCTTCAACAAACGAATCTAACGCCAACCCAGTTGTTAAACCATACCCATGAACCTGTCTCCCAATTTCCGACGCGGATAACCCAGCACACGCTTTAGTAGCAGTTGGAAGTACATGTACATCAGGTAAAATGGACGCTGATACTAACCGAGAAAATAAAACAAGGGTATAACTAAAAAGATTAGATTTTGAAGAAGCGTGAATGAGGGGTTTGAAAGAAAAGATATTGGGGTTAGCAAGCGAGTGGAGCATAGATTCTGCATTAGCAAAGCAATTGTAGTTGGCATAGAGGGAAATGAGCTTGTTGGTGAAATGGGTATCATTGGAATGACCAGTTTTGAGGATATGAGCATGAACTTGCTCCGTTTGGGAGAGCGATGTTGATTTTGTAATGAGGCTTAGAATGGTGTTGGGCGTAAGGCTATCGAATACACGCAGAGTTTGAGCTTGCCTTGCATTCATGGAGTTGAAGAGTTCTCCGTAGAGAACACAACAGAGTTTGAAATATGGCTTTATATATTTCAAAATCACGCTAAATCCAACAATAGTTATCTACTATTAACTTGATAGGAACTATTTGCATCTCTCTGTTTGTTAATCAATCACATAAAGTATATTATTTTATTTAGTTTACATCAATAATGAGGAACCAACCCCGCACAAAATACGAATATACACAAGACGGAGAAAAACAAAGCCTTTCACTTTCTGATGGGTCTCTGAGCAAATGTACACTTTCTAAGAATTGTAGTAACATCCTTTATGGGAGATTATCTGAGAGAGTTTGACCCAGGACGTTAAAAATATGAACATGAAGCAATCATATTCGATATTACCAAAAAGGTTGTACAGAACAAGACATGTGTAGCTGTCTTGAGCATGAAGAGAAAATGTAACTCGCCCGAAAACACAGAAGGTAGAGCTCAAGGTACTTAAAATTTACGGACAAAAACGTAGAGCTGAAGGTACTTAAAATTTACAGACAAAAATACAAATGGTAGGAACTATGTGAAGGGGAGCCTTGTAGTAACTGGTAAAGTCGCTGCCATGTGATCAAAAGGTCACGGATTCTAGCATTGAAAACAACCTCTAGCAAAAATACAAGGTAAGGTTACGTACAATAGACCCTTGTGATCACGTCTTTCCCCGGACCTGCGCATAGCGGAAGCTTTAGTGCACCAGGCTTGCCCGTTATGGTCGGAAATCATACATGGTCATTACATGAATATTTGCAGTTCCAGAACATGAAATGTAGATAAAATATCAAGACTATTGTCTTTTCTATATAAAGGTCCCTTCAGTTCATACCAAGATGCTTCCCTAGAGAATCTGCAAGACAGTCTTGATTTTCTACAAGTGCAAGAATCATCGGCAATTGGCACCAGTATTTTCCACAACCTCTGGCAATTATTCTATCACTCCTGTGCTATTCACCGAGACAGAGACCATGACGTAACCTGGTTTTAACCATGGGCTAGAAAGCACTAAAGTAGTCAAAACCAGCCTCCTTATCCGCCTATTCCTCAGAGAAAGGAAATGCTACTCAGGGATCAAAACAGGAAGCTGGTGCCTCGTCAGAAAGACTTGGTTCATAGAGTAGTGGCCTTTCCCCGAGTTATTGCTTTCTTGCTCCTCTCCTTTGAGTCAAGTGGCTTTCCGCTGCTCAGTTGAGGCAAAAAAACCTCTAATCCATTCGATGGATGACTGCATATATAAAACATGCTAGTGTATATGCCAGAAAACCAGTTTTGGTGGGAAAAAACGCATCATCCAATCCTAACAATGTCCAACATGATCGTCAAGTCCAGAATGATTTCACGTTACCGCAGATCATTTACATGAGTCTTCGATAGTTAAGCATTGCATATGTCGGATTCTTTTTGCCATTACCAGTAGTCCCCACAGGAACAAGAACCATTGCAAAAATGATGGAACCGATTTGTGTCTCTCAAGATGATTTCCCTGTCTACCACCTTTGAAACAAACTTAAACGCAGTATGGCAATCACCACAAACTCTGATATTCTTCATTATACGGATAGGGGACCCAGGTGGAGAACTAAGAAGTGCAAATGCTAACGCAAGTCGTTCACTATGGTATTGCAACCTCTCTTCCCTCTCCTGCTGATCCATAAACCAAAGCACGTGGCTAGTGTCTGGTACATAGCCAATTTCCTTTATTTTATCAGTTATCTTCTCCCACATGTTACGGATCTCCTCTCTCTGTGGATGGGCATCATCATTTGCTACGAACATATGAACAACATTCTCAATCTCCACCCAACTACAAGCAGGCTCTTTCTTAACCCCACTCTGGTTCATCATTTTCCTAACTCTTGCAGCATCACTTCTCCTACCAGCAGAGGCATAGATGTTGGACAGCAAAATATGTGGCCCTGAATCATGTGGATCAAGTTCAAACACACGTTCAGCTGCATAAACACCTAACTCCAAATTTTTATGCATCCTACAAGCTCCAAGCAAAGCTTTCCAAACGGCTGCATTTGGTTCAATTGGCATTTCATTAATGAACTTTTCAGCACGGTCAAGTTGACCTGATCGACCAAGCAGATCAACAATGGTCACATAATGTGAAATATTAGGCTCTATTTTAAATTTCTTCATCAATTCAAAATAATGCATTCCTTTGTCTAGAAGCCCAGCATGACTACAAGCTGTCAGAGCACAAAGAAAAGTCACTTCATTAGGTTCAGGTCCTATCCTACGCATTTCCTCAAAGCACTCTACAGTTTCTTTTCCAAGTCCATGCTGAGCATAGGCAGTAAGCATTGAGTTCCAAGAGATCACATCCTTTTCCACTAACCGATCAAAAACCTTCCGGGAATCTTCAATGCTACCAGACTTAGCATACATATCAAGTAGAGTATTCCCAATAAAAGCAATAAGTTCCAACCCTGATTTGATCATATGCACATGCGCCCATTTCCCGGGCTCTAGAGCTCCAATGCTTGCACAGGCTGCATAAACACTAGAAAAAGTAAAGTGGGTGGGCTGAAAACCCCCTCTTTTCATCTCACAGAAAAGCTTCACAGCAATTTCTCCCTCACCTTTCCTTGCATGCCCAGCAATCAAACCATTCCAAGAAACCTCATTCTTGCAACTTAACTTGTCAAACACAGTCTTCCCTTCATCCATCAGTCCACACCTTGCATACATATCCACAAGAGCACTCCCAACATAAACATTCTCTTCATATCCACACTTCACACATACCCCATGTAATTGCCTACCCATTCCACCACTCTCCAGCCCCCCAGCAGCCTTAAGAACACTACCAAACGTAAACTGATTCGGCATAAACCCAAACCTCAACATCTCAGAAAACAAAACCAACGCCTCCTTACCACTTTCATTCTGCGAATACCCAGTAATCAACGCAGTCCAAGAAACCATATCTCTCTCAGGCATTCCATCAAACACCTTCCGAGCATCATCCATACTCTCACACTTCGCATACATATTAATCAACATGTTATTCGGAACAATATAATGACTAAACCTCGACCTCAAGAAGTGTTCATGAACCACTTTGCCTTCTTCCAGTCGTTTCCACTCTGTACATTTCTTCAGAAGCTTATTGTACAAACTGGCATTTGGGTCCATTGCCCCATTGTCAATAAGATATAGTACTAAAAGCTCCCCACTTCGAGCCTTTTTGAGAAGATCTTTGTCTTGTATAACACCAATAGATGAACCTAATACTTTTTGTACCCCGTTTGGCTCTGATTCTAAGCCTGCTACTGCACTTGACGTAGAGAAAAATTGGTGAGCTATGGGGATGATTGAATTGAAAATTGATGGATTTGTCGTGTATCTTTTCATGCTTATAGCTTTTGTCATCTCTCTCACTTGCAGCTAGCTCGCTCAGGCGCAAATGTTAAAATGACATATATTACCACTGATTATTTTTGTATTATCATTAAATAAATATTTTATTTATAGAATAGTGTTTCACTTGATGTGATATTTAAGATGAAAAATAAAATTTGTTAATATTTGTGATCCACAACAATTCTGTAAATTATTTGATAAACATTAAAAAAATATTTTGAATTAAATTATTTTAATTAAGTTAAAATAGTATTTTTTTTACATGAAATAAAAAAATATTGACATATTAAATCAGACATCATCATCAATCATCATCAACATACCCCAGTGCCTCAAAAGGCTCCCGCTCATTGCGGGGTGAGGGGGGTCGAATGTACGCAGCTTAACCCCTATGTTTAAAAACATAAAGCGGCTGTTTCCAGATGACCCATGAGGAGCGTCGAAAGTTACATTGACTAAC
>JAOTQJ010000007.1:1168977-1196870 GCA_025642045.1 Solanum sejunctum
TGGCCAACCTTCCACCAACCATTTGCCTACCAATTTTGAATAAGTGGGAGTTGCCAACTTGGACCAAAAATTCAACAGAAAATTGTTGGACATTTAACAGATACATATTTAAAATGGAATTAGCATGTCATGAACTGCATGTACTAATCGATGTGAATGTAAAACAGTTGGATAAACAATTACTCATTGATGATTCTTTGAAATTCTTCGGTTGAAATTCCTGAACTACTCTCAGCAAAAATTTGGTATTTCTGGATTGCTTCCTTGAGTTGATGAAACTGGAAAAATAATGTTTTACACCTCAATGACAAGTCTGTGCTTCTTTTCAAACTCTCTCTCACACACAAAAAAAAAGAACACATAAGGGCAAGCAACGGCGGAGCCAGGGTACCGTAAAGGAGTTCATTTGAACCCCTTCTTCAAAAATTATACTACATAAGGTCAATGGAAGTATTGATTGCCTAATGGAAGAAGGAGGAGTTGTGGAGATTGGCTGATTCACCATGGACTCGATTGGAGCAGCAAGAGAAGAATTCTCCCCTAAGAATGTCATTCGTTTCTTTCTATTCTGTTCGGCGGGGTCTTCTAGGTGAACTGCTGGCCTCATGGATGAAGCAGTGGAGGAAGTTGGCGATGTAGCAGTATGACAGGAACTATCGCAGTCCCATAGGACGCATGGTAGACAGATGATGAAATAGATCAAAGTTGGAAAAGCTAGCGCTCCGATCTATTTCCTGTTAAACCAGAGAAAGAGAGTAATTGAGACCACAAACAATGACAGCTACCCCATAACCAAGACTTAGATATCGCAACTACTTTCTTTATGACGACAAACATAAAGGAGAAGAGAACTCCGAAAGATGATTCAAATAAACCATTTATAACTCAAATAGAAAGTGTTACAGAGAGAAAGCCATCAAAAAAGGTTAGAACTTTGAGCTTCTTGCTTGTTTTTACGATAAAGATGATTCAACAGATTTATCAGATACAGCTTGCAATTGCCCTCTATTTTTTATTATTTTCCCACCAAAATGGAAACTTTTTAGTAGTAAACAAAAAGGGAAAGCTACATAATTAAGCAATCAACAACATATTTATTGTAAAAACAAGCAAGAAGCTCAAAGTTCTAACCTTTTTTGATGGCTTTCTCTCTGTAACACTTTCTATTTGAGTTATAAATGGTTTATTTGAATCATCTTTCGGAGTTCTCTTCTCCTTTATGTTTGTCATCAAAAAGAATGTAGTTGTGATATTTAAGTCTTGGTTATGTGGTAGCTGTCACTGTTTGTGGTCTCATTTACTCTCTTTCTCTGGTTTAACAGGAAGTAGATCGGAGCGCTAGCTTTTCCAGCTTTGATCTATTTCATCGTCTGTCTACCATGCGTCCTATGGGACTGCGATAGTTCCTGTCATACTGCTACATCGCCAACTTCCTCCACTGCTTACATCCATGAGGCCAGCAGTTCACCTAGAAGACCCCGCCGAACCCAATAAAAAGAAACGAATGACATTCTCAGGGGAGAATTCTGCTCTTGCTGCTCCCATCGAGTCCGTGGTGAATCAGCCAATCTCCACAACTCCTCCTTCTTTCATTAGGCAATCAATACTTCCATTGACCTTATGTAGTATAATTTTTCGAAGAAGGGGTTCAAATGAACTCCTTCACGGTACCCTGGCTCTGCCCTTGCTTGCCCTTATGTGTTTTTTTTTTTGTGTGTGAGAGTGAGTTTGAAAAGAAGCAGAGACTTGTCATTGAGGTGTAAAACCTTATTTTTCCAGTTTCATCAACTCAAGGAAGCAATCCAGAAATACCAAGTTTTTGCTGAGAGTAGTTCAGGAATTTCAGCCGAAGAATTTCAAAAAAACACCAATGAGTAAGTTGTTTAGCCAACTGTTTTACATTCACATTAATTAGTACATGGAGTTCATGACATGCTATTGTCATCTTGAATATGTATCTGTTTAATGTCCAACAATTTTCTCATCTTCTGTATGATTTACGAAGTGACTATAGAAGCCTAACTTACATTATTCATAAAATAGTTCTGTATGAATTTTTAATATTTCATATTATATGAGGCTATTGACCTTCATGAATTGCTGCAGGTTTGCCGCATCAATACGTGAATTAGGAAGAAGTTTGGACAAAACATTGGTCAATGGCTATACCAAGTGCTATGTTCGATCCCTACAGGTATTTTGCTTTATTTGATTATTTCAGTCTAATCATCCTATCAGTGGATTACATGCACATTAGAATGCCTTGTGTAATCTATTACAAGTTATAGATAAAACAAAAGGCGATGAGGATTTTGTATCAAGATTGACACTTGCACTTGACATTCTTTCTTTCTTTGCATACTACCGCTCTATGACTATTGTGTTTATCTTTGTCATGTTTGAGGGACTGCACTCTTTTGAGTATATTTGTTATCAAACATGAGTAAGAGATACATTAGACATCCTATATTTCTTCAAAATTCTTGACAGTTTTGAATTGAAAAATTACACTTACTGATGAATTATAGATATCAGAAATAGTCAGCAGCATGAAAGATCTAATGGACTACAGCACGAAATACGGGGTCAGACCTGCAGGTGATGAAATAACTCAACCATACTGTTTCAAGGCATTCTTGCTTACTTTGTTTCCTCATTCTGCATCATGAGAATCCTATTTATCTGTTTCTTCCCTTAAAAGAAGTGGCAATAACTAATGTTTTTGATACTCATTTCTGAAGTTACTATATCAAAAGAAAAAGGTTATAAATGTGCCACCCACCCCTTATCTTTATGCAACCTATGGCGGAATCAGGATTTTATTAAGGGGATTTAAAATATGAAGAAGTAAGCACACGAAGAAGTCAAAGGGATTCAATTCAACATTTATTATCTATACATAAAAAAAATAATTTTGACCATGTATGTTAGCATAATTTTCCGCCAAAGTGGAAACAAGTCTTGATCTTAATGGACTATTGTTATGTGTTTAGTGAGTAGCAAATTTCTGCATAAAGATAAGGCGAATCTTTAAATATTTTAGTGAAGAGTGCAAAAATGAGCCTACACTAAAAAAAATGATGTCTTTGACATCGGACAGGATCCTGTTTGTAGCTAATGAACTCAAGCTTGAATATTTTATTTTAGAAGAGTAAAATGCACACTGTTGAGAGAAGATTGCAACTAACTCTTTCTTATTTTCAGAAGCAATGGCCAAGATTCATCGTGAATTAGCTGCGTCACGTGAGGCACATTTCAGTTTCAGTGACAGGACCTCAACAACATATAGATGATGCGATAGGTCAGAGCTCTTCAGTAATAAGTTTTGCTCATTATCCATCTAGTGATGAAGGCAGAGCAAGTCTGACATGTCTTCCCATCATACTGCTACATCGCCAACTTCCTCCACTGCTTCATCCAAGAGGCCAGCAGTTCACCTAGAAGATCCCGCTGAACCGAATAGAAAGAAACGAATATCATACTCATGGGAGAATTCTGCTCTTGCTGCTCCGATCGAGCCCATGGTAAATCAGCCAATCTTCACAACTTCTCCTTCTTCTTCCTTAAGGCAGTCAATTGTTCAACCATCTATTATTATTCCCTCTAGTACTTTATTGGTTGAACCTAATATGAATCGGAGCTCAAACGTGAAGGTTGAATAAGATCTTGTCACTTCCCAAAACTTAACCGCTGTTGAAGCTGATGCTTCGGTTGATACAAGTTAGTTCTGAACAAGAATGAGAACAATGGTAAGTACTGCTATGGTTTTGATATGGTTGACAGAAGCTATTACATGGATCAGTTGGAGAACTTGAATGGGGCAAGTCTTTTTCCTGGCATACACATTGGATCTGCTTTAATTGTGACACTGACGGGGAATGAATTGTTCAGAGAATTGCTTTTTTGATGGATGGAATTCAAAAATTTCAGTTTAACACGGCCTCGGCAGGAACAGGAGAACAGAATTCTCCCCTGAGTTTGTCATTTGTTTCTTTTTTTACGTTCGACGGGGTCTGCTTGGTGAACTACTGGGCTTTTGGACGAAGCAATAGGGGAAGTTGGCAATGTAGCATGAGGAAAACTACATTTTAAACTAGCTCTGCCTTCATCAGTAGATGGATAATGCGTGAAACTTATTACTGAAGAGTCTGACTTATCACATCATCTATATGTTATTGAGGACTTGTCTCTGAAACTGAACCATGTATCACACGTGACGTGACACAGCTAAGTCACGACGAATCCTGACCATTGCCTTTGAAAAATTAGAAAGAGTTAACTGCAATTATCTCTCAACAGTTTGCATTTTACTCTTCTAAAATTTATTCAAGCTTGAGTTCGATAACATTTTCATCATAACATGGTACGAAAACAAACAGGACGCTATCCGATGTCAAAGACATCATCTTTTCAGTTTAGGCTCATTTTTGCATTCTTCGCTAAAATATTTAATGGTTGGCCTTATCTTTATGCGAAAATTGCTACTCACTAAACACAAAACAGTCCATAAAGACCAAAACTTGCTTCCACTTTGGCAGAAAATTATGGTAACACACATGGTTAAAATTGTTTTTTATGTATAGATAGTAGATGTTGAACCCCCTTTGACTTCATGTGCTTATGTCTTCATTTTTTATACCTCCTTAATGAAAATCACAGCTCGTCATAGGTTGCAGACAGATAAGGGGTGGGGTGGGGCATTTATAACTTTTTTCTTTTTATATACTAATTTTAGGAGTATAACGAGCATCAAAGAAACCATATTGGTGTCACATGGAATCAATGACTGATATCAACAGCAAAAACATTTAGTTATTGCAACATTTTTTAAGGGAAGAAATGGATAAATATAATTTTCATGATGCAGAATGAGGAAAGAAAGTAAAGAATGGCTTGAAACAGTGTGGTTGGGATAAAGCTAAATACCTGGAGGCTTCGGACATAGCGCTTGAGATAACCATTGATCAATATTTTGTCCAAACTGTTGGGTATGCAAACTCCTCCCACATCGGTGGAAGAGAAGAAAATGAACCTATTCAAATAGGTTCAACCCAACCCATTAGTATGAGACCTTTCGGGAGGTGCCCAAAAACAAATCCGTGAGGACTTGGCCTAAAGTGGACAATATCATACTAATGCGGGGTTGGCGTGTGGGTACGTGCGGTCCCTACACAAACTCCTTGCTAGTTCACGTATTGATGCAGCAAACCTGCCTTCACTTCATGAAGGTCAAAAATAGTATAACATATAACCTTGTATAATATGAAATATTATTAGGGAAATGTTGAATATTCATACAGGACCAGTTTAGGAATATTGGAATCAAAGTAAGGGTCCAATTTTTGCTCTTTTTGGCCTTTATGGGTGCTATTTTCTCTTCTTGGAGAGGTAAATTTTAGAACGTAAGCAATTTGTTCTTAATTCCTAGATTCTTCCATAGGCTCGGAAGGCAGAAACAATGTTCGAAAATGTTTGGAATGATGTTACATCCTCACTTCCACACGCACTCGAGTTCTCAAAAATGATGTTATATCGACTAGCTCGAGTACAAAAATTCTTCCACTTTAGAGTATAAGTTAAGCTTCTATAGTCACATCGTAAATCATACATGAGATGAGAAAATTATTGGCCATTGAACAGATACTTATTCGAGACGGAATTAGCATGTCATATAACCTTGTATAATATGAAATATTATTAGGGAAATGTTGAATATTCATACAGGACCAGTTTAGGAATATTGGAATCAAAGTAAGGGTCCAATTTTTGCTCTTTTTGGCCTTTATGGGTGCTATTTTCTCTTCTTGGAGAGGTAAATTTTAGAACGTAAGCAATTTGTTCTTAATTCCTAGATTCTTCCATAGGCTCGGAAGGCAGAAACAATGTTCGAAAATGTTTGGAATGATGTTACATCCTCACTTCCACACGCACTCGAGTTCTCAAAAATGATGTTATATCGACTAGCTCGAGTACAAAAATTCTTCCACTTTAGAGTATAAGTTAAGCTTCTATAGTCACATCGTAAATCATACATGAGATGAGAAAATTATTGGCCATTGAACAGATACTTATTCGAGACGGAATTAGCATGTCATGAACTGTACTGGCCGATATGATTGTAAAGCAGTTGGATAAACAACTTACTCGTTGGTGTTTCTTTTAAATTCTTCAGCAGAAATTCCTGAACTACTCTCAGCAAAGACTTGGTATTTCTGGATTGCTTACTGAGCTATCAACCTGGAAAAATAATTAGTCATCACTATCAACTTTGTTATTGATAAGACATGGAGAGAATAACTTGTGTATTATTCAAAGAGAACAATGATATAAATACATGGAGGGACAAGCTAACTAAGGTAACTAAATAGGCCAACTATGGTAACTAAATATTCAAATCCCTAACAATCAGCTATATTATCTATCAAATCCTTATACTATCTATGTACATTATTATACAGATTTTGTAACAAACTTCAAGGTGATAAAGGTTAGAAAGTAGTCAAAATGACAAGCTGATACAGAGAAAGCTGGTGTAATGTTTACATACCTGGGGAGTAACTGATCGTCGATCAATATAAACCTCGTGAAAAGAACAGCAGAATTTCCAGATGCAAATTTATCACATTAAGGCTTAAAAAGGGTGTTCGTTCATCAATCATTTTGGAAAATTTCAAGAACTTTAAGAAAAAAGAGGACCTAGGTAATAACTTAACAACATGAAACCTTTAGTTCTGAAGCGAACACAATTTTCAGCTGGCCTTCATGGACCACTCGTGCTGCCTCATATACACTTTGTTCTGTTATTTTTGTGTTGTTCAAAACAATGTGACTGGATGGAGTATAACGTTCTTCAGGTATATCCATACAAAGAAGCTCATCCAACATATCCGTCTCATACTTAATTCTTGCACATGTCATCTATCAGACAATAGATTGTAATAATTACGAAAGCTTGTCAGATTATCATTGCATTCAACGAACATTTCAACTTCACCGATATACTCACAGTTATACAACATTGCAACACATCTACCTCTTTTAGCAATTTTTTCAAACAGTTTATGGTCTTTTGATAAGGAAATTAAAGGATCAATAAAAAGAAGAGCGCAACCAGAAACATCCGGAAGTTCTTGCCCAATGTCGACCCAATTGGACAAATAACAACAAATAGCAAGTAATTCTTTTCCTAAGAGCTTAATGTGGTGGTATTTCTGGATGTCAAAGGAACCACTTACCTGACTAGTATCCACCCACTTGAAATCGTGAAGATCAAAACTAGATGGAATCGAACCAATAGTTGTACTAGGAGCATGAAATTCTGCAAAAATATCCATGTTAGGCATTATATCGAACACCTTGCAGTCAAAACCCATGTCAAGCTTATGTCCATAGTCTTTAACTAGAATAGGAAGAGAGCATACGTTTGTTGTTAGCTTCTAGCTCCTTCATGGATTCTTGTGTTGAAATGAGCATCAACCATGGCAGAAGGGCAAAGAGGCATGAAGTAGGAAAAATGAAAGCACCAATGTAATGAACTCATATTGTATTGAAACCGATAATTGAAATTACACATACAAATATAAGAGTTCATCATTATAATCACTCCAAACTAGTAACAAATCTCCTAAAGGAAGAAGAAGAAATAAAAAGGAAGAATAGAAGAACGTTCCAGAATTAATCTAAAATAACTAAGAAATAAAGAGATAACTTTGTAAGCATATCCCTTATTGATTATTTCCCTTTTCAGTATTATTGATTATTTCCCTTTTCAGTATATAGACATCTCGGGGGGAATCAGTGCTAAGCTTACTCCTCCTTCTTCCATTAGGCGATCAATAGTTCAACCATCTCTTGTTGTTCCCTCTAGTACTGCATCCTCTGAACCTGCTAAGATCTTCTTCAACCTTCACCTCTGCGCTCCGATTCTTGTTAGGTTCAACGGATATAGGTTCAACAGATGTAGTACTAGAGGAAACAATCAAGATGGTTGAACTATCCATCGCCTAATGGAAGAATCAAAAGAACACCTTTCCCCTATAAGAGATTTAGGAACCATTTATACATAGAAGTTTTTTTCCTTTTCTCCGAAACATTGTTTGGGTATATATTGGACTTATTTTTCAGTTAGTTTTTGAAGACGCATTTTAAAAACACGTTTAAATCAGTTTTTTCAAGTCAAAAATATTTTACCACTCACAAAACTTCAACTCTTTTAAGTGAAAGAAGAAAATATCTTCATTCTATACAAAACTAGTAAAAGTTATAGAAAGAAAACTTACATTACTAAAGTTTCTTAACATGCAACTGCTACTGATCAAAAAGCACCGTGACTTTTTTTCGGTCGAATTGAATGTCATCGATAGGATCAATTTTTCCGTTCAAATAAAGCAACTGTTCAGTGAATTGCTGGCTGTTCCTACGAGTATCATTCACTGATGAAGGCAGAGCAAGTTTGACATGTAGGTCCCGTCATACTGCTATATCGACAACTTCCTCCACTGCTTCATCCAAGAGGCCAGCAGTTCACCTAGAAGACCCCGCCGAACCGAATAGAAAGAAACAAATGACATACTAAGGGGAGAATTCTGCTCTTGCTGCTCCCATCGAGCCCATGGTGAATCAGTCAATCTCCACAACTCCTCCTCCTTTTTCCATTAGGCAATCAATAGTTCAACAATCCGTTGTTGTTCCCTCTAGTACTACATCCTCTGAACCTGACAAAATCTTCTTCAACCTTCACCTCTGAGCTCGGATTCTTGTTAGCTTCCATGGGTATAGGTTCAACAGATGTAGTACTAGAGGAAACAATCAAGATGGTTAAACTATCAATCGACTAATGGAAGAAGAAGTTGGAGTTGTGGAGACTGGCTGATTCAACATGGGCTTGGTGGGAGCAGGAGGAACAGAATTCTCCCTGAGTTTGTCATTTGTTTCTTACTTTTAGGTTCGACGGGGTCTGCTTGGTGAACTTCTGGCCTTTTGAACGAAGCAGTAGAAGAAGTTTGCAATGTAGCATGAGAGGAACTACATTTCAAACTTGCTGTTCCTTCATCAGTAGATGGATAATGAGGGAAACTTATTAGTGAAGAGCTCTGACTTATCGCGTCATCTATACGTTGTTGAGGTCCTGTCTCTGAAACTGAACTATGTGTCACACGTTATGCAGCTAATTCATGATGAATCCTGACCATTACGTCTAGATCATTAGAAAGAGTTAGCAGCATTTAGAAAGAATGCCTTGAAACAGTATGGTTGAGTTATTTCATTACCTACATGTCCGATCCCATATTCCGTGGTGTAGTCCATTAGATCTTTCATGCTGCTGACTATTTCTGATATCTACAATTCATCAAAAATCATCATTTTTCAATTCAAAACTGTCGAGAAGTTCGAAGAAATATTGGAGGTCTAATGTATCTCTTACTCATGCTTTGATAACAACTATGCACAAAAGAAGTCCCTTGAATATGACAAACACATTAATCGTTGAACAGTAGACAAGCTAAGGAAGAAGTGTCAATTTTGATGCAAAATCCTCGTTGTCTTTTGTTTTATCTATAACTTGAAGTAGATTACACAAGGTATTCTAATGTGCAAGTAATCCACTGACAGGATGATTAGAATGAAATAAAGTTAAATACCTAGAGGGATCGGACATAGCGCTTGGGATAACCATTGATCAATGTTTTTTCCAAACTCCTTGCTAATTCATGTATTGATGAGGCAAACCGGCAGCAATTCATGAAGGTCAAAAATAGTATAACATTGATTCACTAAATGAGAAGTTCAATAACCTCATACAATATGAAATATTAAAAGGGAAATGTCAAATATTCATACATGACCAGTTTATGAATAATGTCATCAAAGTGTCCAAGTTTTTCTCTTTTTGACCTTTTATTCGAGGGGTACTATTTTGTCTTCTTGGCGAGGCAAATTTTAGAATGTCAACAATTTGTTCTTCATTCCTAGATTCTTCCATAGGCTTGGATGGCAAAAAAAGATGTTGGAAAATATTTGGAATGATGTCCGATACTCTCAAACTTCAAAATTGCATTATTTTTGACATCCTCACTTCCACACACACTAGAGTTCTCAAAAATGATATTATCGACTTGCTCTAGTACAAATTCTTCCACTTTATTGTATTAAGTTAGGCTTCCATTGTCACATCGTAAACAGTGCAGGAAATGAGAATATTATTGGCCATTAAACAGATACATATTCAAGATGGAATTAGCATGTCATGAACTGTACTAGTCGACAGTTGGATAAACAACTTACTCGTTGAAATTCCTGAACTACTCTCAGCAAAATCTTGGTATTTATGGATTGCTTCCTTGAAATGATGAACCTGGATAAATAATGTTTTATACCTCAATGAGAGGTCTATGCTTAATTCTTTTCAAACTCTCACACACACAAAAAGAAAAATAAACCATAAAGGAGTTCATTTGAATTGGTTCAAAAAATTATATTATATAAGGCCAAAATAATATTTTATGTAAATATGGTAAACGTTGAATCCATTTGATTTCTTCATGTGTACCTCTTAAAATTTTGAACCCTAAGTAAAAATCCTGGATATGTCATCGAGGGCAAGAATCAAAAGAAGATCGTTTACCTATAAGAGATTTAGGAACCATTTGGACAATAGAAGTTTTTTCCTTTTCTCCAAAACATTGTTTGTGTACATATTTGGACTGATTTTTTTGGTTAGTTTTTGATGATGCACTTTTAAACTTGTCTAAATAAGTTTTTCAAGTGAAAAATCGTTTACTACTCACAAAACTTCAATTTCTTTTTAAGTGAAATGCGTATCCAAACCCCACTTTCAACTTGCAGTACCATTTTTCAGCCTCAAAATCAAACTCTTTTTTCTAAAACTCAATCAAATATATGTCCAAATGCCTATTTAAGAAACCTTCCCTCTAATATCAGTCATCATCATCAACTTCAAGGTGAAATAACATCAAATTGACAAGTTGACGCAAAGGAAAGTTGGTGTAATGTTTATATACCTGGGGAGTAACTGATCGTCAATCAATATAAACCTTGTGAAAAGAACAGCAGAATTCCCAGATACAAATCTATCACATTAAAGGCAAAAAAAAGATGTTAATTCATCAATCATTTTGGGAAATTTCAAGAACTTCAAGGATTAACGTAACAACATTTAACCTTTAGTCTGAAGAGAACACAATTTTCAGCTGGCTTTCATGGACCACTCGAGCTGCCTCATATACACTCTATTCTGTTACTTTTGCATAGTTCCAAATAATGTGACAGAATGGCATATAACGCTCTTCAGGTATATCCATATAAAGAAGCTCATCCAACATACCTGTCTCATACTTAATTTTGCTTAACATAGGTAAAACTTCTGCACTCATCTCTAAAATCTATAAAGTGACAAATCAGTACTTCAGAAAATTAGCAATATTTTCAAAATAATCACTTTTTGACCTTTCTATATAGTATTTCTATATATTTTGTGATAGTTTTAACTATCTAATAAAAAGGGAAGCCCCGGTGCAGTAAAAATCCGTATAGGGGGGTGCGATGTAGGCAGCCTACCTCAACGCAAGCATGAGTGACTCAACTCCACAACTCGAACCAATGACATATAAGTCACATGTAGATAACTTCACCGTTGCTCCAAGACTCCCATTTTTTCTAACTATTTATGACATAATGTATAAACCTCCAAATCAAAAAATTCAACAAAACTTCTTTTTGCCGCCTTAAGTATAGTATATTCTAAAAGTAATTAAGTGGCATAACAGACTTGTATAGAAGATTGGGTGTTGTTTGTAGAGAACTATATCAGTGTATAGGTTATTTAATTCTTAGTATATAGTTTGTATGAGGGAGTACTCCCACATTACTACAATTATTCAAAAAAAAAAATGACGTCGAGGACATACCAACACCAGCAGTAGGCCTCAATTTGCAGATCTCACAGCACCATGCCTCCTGCACTTAATTTGAATTAAAAGATCTTAAAGCTTTGAAGAAAGTTCATGCACTCATTGCAAAAGGGAAAAGCTGTAAGCACAACCAGTTATAGCTATTCCTTCCTTACGCTCCCGAACAACTTTCTTTCAGCTACCAACTTTTCTACTGGTTCGTCCAAAAGGCCAGTAGTTCACCAAGCAGACCCCGTCGAACCTAAAAGAAAGAAACAAATAGCGAACTCAGGGAAGAGTTCTGTTCTTCCTTCTCCCATCGAGCCTGTGTTAAACTGAAATTTTTTGAATTCCATCACATCAAAAAGCATACTTAAGGGAAAACATGTGGGCTGAATATTTACTTCCGTTTTGAAGAATTTCTCACAGAGGACGAAATAATCCTATGGAAAATCGACGAGAAGATTAAGATAAATACCTGAGGAAAATACCACTTATTTGTTGTCTACGTTGATTCGATGAGAGGCACAATCTTTTCTTGGCATTAGGCGCAAAGAATTCTGCAACCTGCCCTTCGGCTTTGACAAGTTCTGCGGCTGAGCTACCATTTTCTGGTCCTTGAGCAACTGGATATTGAAGGAGCAAGTACGTTGTTATTAGTTGCCATTTTGATTCCTTCCAATTGCCTCTGAAGATACTAGAAAAGCAGGATTAGTAAATTATTGGCAAAAAAATCTCACATTGAAATAAAGTTGATAAGGAAAATAATCAATGTATAAGGTGGTGTGAGGCCTCCCGGGAAAAATGTTGCAGGCTTAGCAGTATCACACCATGTTAAGAGTTTCATTAGGCGGACTTAGCCCAACACTTGTAATCCAAAATTTGTTGGGATGCAAACTCTTCCTACATCAGTTGTGGAGAGAGCAAATAACCAAGACATAAGGTTGAACCCGCCCCATTAGTATGAGACCTTTTGGAGGTGTCCAAAAACAAATCCGTGAGGACTTGGCCCAAAGCGGACAATATCATACTAATGGGGGTTGTGGTGTGGGTATGCGCGGTCCCTACAAAATTAACGTTTATACTCATTGATTTTAATATTAGCTAAACTTGAGCTCCATAATAAGGGAGTGCTTTTATGAAACTTATATTGGGTGTTTTTGAAAAAAGTCCCTAACATATAAAAAAGATAATTATTTGTTCTGATTTTATCCTCAACATTAATTACTTATTGTACGAGCAATTTTCAAAGACTTAAGACTATACATCAATTAATATGGGTATTATGGTACAATACTCATATCAATCGTTGTTTCTTACGGACAACCAGAACCAAAGCTTTCAAAAAAGTTTTTAGCACAACCAGTTATAGCTATTACAACAATGAAAGAAGAAAAGATCTTCATTTCATACGAAAAAAGCTAGTAAAAGTTATAGAAAGAAAGGAAAACTTACTTTACTCTGTGAAAAAAAACCAGACTTCATCACTAGTCCCATGGGAACTCATAAAATATGGAGGTGGAGTTGACGCGGCCAAAGGACGCATGGTAGACAGATGATGAAATAGATCAAAGCTGGAAAAGCTAGCGCTCTGATCTACTTCCTGTTAAACCAGAGAAAGAGAGCAAATGAGACCATAAACAATGACAGCTACCACATAACCAAGACTTAAGTATCAGAACTACTTTCTATATGACGACAAACATAAAGGTGAAGAAAACTCCAAAAGATGATTCAACAGATTTATCAGATACAGGCTGTATCTTATTTTGGAGTTTTCTTCTCCATTATGTTTGTCGTCATACAGAAAGTAGTTGTGATATTTAGTCTTGGTTATGTGGTAGGTCTCATTGTTTGTGGTCTCATTTACTCTCTTTCTCTAGTTTAACAGGAAGTAGATCGGAGAGCTAGCTTTTCCAGCTTTGATCTATTTCATCATCTGTCTACCATGTGTCCAGTGGGACTGCTATAGTTCCTGTAATACTGCTAAATCGCCAACTTTCTCCACTGCTTCATCCAAGAGGCCAGCAGTTCACCTAGAAGACCCCGCCGAACCGAATAGAAAGAAACGAATGACATTCTCAGGGGAGAATTCTGCTCTTGCTGCTCCCATCGAGCCCAGGGTGAATCAGCCAATCTCCACAACTCCTCCTTCTTCTTCCATTAGGCAATCAATAGTTCAACCATCCGTTATTGTTCCCTCTAGTACTACATCCTCTGAACCTGACAAAATCTTCTTCAACCTTCACCTTTGAGCTCGGATTCTTGTTAGCTTCCACGGATATAGGTTCAACAGATGTAGTACTAGAGGAAACAATCAAGATGGTTAAACTATCGATCGACTAATAGAAGAAGAAGTTGGAGTTGTGGAGACTGACTGTTTCAACACGGGCTTGATGGGAGCAGGAGGAACAGAATTCTCCCCTGAGTTTGTCATTTGTTTCTTTCTTTTAGGTTCGACGGGGTCTGCTTGGTGAACTTCTGGCCTTTTGAACGAAGCAGTAGAAGAAGTTGGCAATGTAGCATGAGAGGAACTACATTTCAAACTTGCTGTGCCTTTATCAGTAGATGGATAATGAGGGAAACTTATTAGTGAAGAGCTCTGACTTATCGCGTCATCTATACTTTGTTGAGGTACTGTCTCTGAAATTGAACTACGTGTTACACGTGATGCAGCTAATTCATGTTGAATCCAGGCCATCGCCTCTACATAATTAGAAAGAGTTAGCTGCAATTAAAAACTTGTCTAAATCATAAAACTTCAACTCTTTAAGTGAAATGCATGTTCAAAGCTTTGAAGAAAGTTCATGCACTTATTGCAAAAGGGAAAAGTTTTAAGCACAACCAGTTATAGCTACTACAAAAATGAAAGAAGAAAATATCTTCATTTCATACAAAACTAGTAAAAGTTATAAAAAGAAAGGGAAACTTACATTACCAAAGTTTCTTAACATGCAACTGCTACTGGTCAAAAAGCACCCTGAAGTTTTCAGTCGAACTGAATGTCATCGATAGGATCAATTTTTCCGTTCAAATAAGGGAATTGTTCATTGAATTTCTATCTGTTTCTACGACCATCATCCCTCAAGAAAAAAGTAGAAAGTTATAAATGCCCCCACCATCCCTCATCTCTACAACCTATGATGGAGCCAGTATTTTCATTAAGAGGATTTAAAATATGAAGAAGTAAGCACACCAAGAAGTCAAAGGGAGTTCAACATCTACTATCTATAAATAAAAAGTAATTTTAACCATGTATTTTAGCATAATTTTCCGCAAAGCGGATGCAAGTCATGATCTTAATGGACTGTTGTTGTTTGTTTAGTGAATAGAAAATTTCTGCATAAAGATAAGGCCAACCTTTAAATATTTTAGTGAAGAGTGCAAAGATTAGCCTAAACTAAAAAAGAAAAATTGTCTTTTACATCGAACAGTGTCCTGCTTGTTTTCGTACCATGTTACGATGGAAAATTTAACTAATCCAAGCTTGAACATTTCATTTTAGAAGAGTAAAATTCAAACTGTTGACAATGGCCAGGATTCATCATGAATTAGTTGCGACATGTGTGACACATAGTCCAGTTTCAGAGCCAGGACCTCAACACATATAGATGACACGATAAGTCACAACTTTCGCTCATTATCTATCTTCTGAATGTCATCGATAGGATCAATTTTTCCATTCAAATAAGGCAATTGTTCAGTGAATTGCTGTTCCTAAGAGTATCATTCACTAATGAAAGCACAGCAAGTTAGAAATGTAGTTCCCCTCATGCTACATCTCCAACTTCTCTACTGCTTCATCAAAAAGGCTGGTAGTTCACCAAGTAGATCCCGTCGAACATAAAAGAAGGAAACGAATGGCAAACTCAGGGGAGAATTCTGTTCTTCCTGCTCCCACCTAGCCCGTGTTAAACTGAAATTTTTGAATTCAGGAGGAACAGAATTCTCCCCTGAGTTCGTCATTTGTTTCTTTCTTTCAGGTTCGGGCTCTAACAGATTCATCTGGAGGAAGCAGTAGAGGAAGTTGGCGATGTAGCATGAGGGGAACTGCATTTCAAACTAGCTCCGCCTTCATCAGTAGATGGATAATGCGCGAAAGTCATTACTGAAGAGCTCTGACTTATCACATCATCTATATGTTGTTGAGGCCCTGTGCTGAAACTGAACTATGTGTCACACGTGACATGATGCAGCTAAGTCACGATGAATCCTGGCCATCGCCTCTGAAAAATCAGGAGGAGTTAGCTGCAATCATCTCTCAACAGTCTGCATTTTACTCTTGTATAATAAAATATTCAAGCTTGAGTTCACTACGTTTTCCGTCATAACATGGTACGAAACAAACAAGATGCTGTCCGATGTCGACAACGTCATCTTTTTTAGTTTAGGCTCATCCACTCTTCACTAAGATATTGAAATGTTAGCCTTATCTTTATGCAGACATTAGCTACTCCCTGAACAGACAACCGTCCATTAAGATCAAGACTTGCTTCCACTTTGGTGGAAATTAAGCCAACATGCATGGTTAAAATTATTTTTTACGTATATAGTAGATGTTGTGAAGGAATTGACTATGGGGGCACCACTATTACAAGGCTGGAATAGAGATGACTTGTACGAATGGTCAACCTTTGCAAGTTCAGCACACTCATCTCCTACCGCCTATGCGGCAAATATTTCAAAAGTTCCTTTATTTCTGTGGCATCGTCGTATAGGACATCCTAATATCTCTCTCTTAAAGCTTCTTTTAAGAAAATACAAGTTACCTTATCTTGATAATTTTCAATCTTGTAATTCATGCAATTGCAATACATGAGTCCTTTCTCACATAACACTTTGCAAAGTTCAAAGCCTTTTGAAACACTTTATGCTGATGTTTGGGGTCCTTCACCCATTCCCTCCCTTGATCAAAAGTGTTATTATGTTATTTTTGTTGATCAATTTACCAATTACACTTGGCTCTATAATCTCAAACAAAAAAAAGTAATGTAGTAATGTCTTTCTGAATTCCGTCCACTCATTTGAGAACTTTTTTAATACTAAGATTCTCACCCTATATTCTGATGGGGGAGGAGAATTTAAGGGACTAAAACCACTTCTTGTTGAATTTGGGATTCAACATGTACCCCACAAAGAATTGCCTAAGCTGAAAGATGCCATAGGCATATTATAAAAATTGCTAGAACCTTACTTCACAAGGCATCACTACCTCCCTATTTTTGGAGCTTTGATTCCGAACTACTGTTTACCTAATTAATAGATTTCCTGCACCCTCAAATAATATTTCTCCATATCAAGCTCTCTTTGGTACAACTCCTAATATATTTTTACTTTTTACGTTTGATTGCTTATGCTATCCTTGGCTAAAGCTATATACTAAAAAAAAACTTGAAACAAGATCCACACCAACTGTCTATTTAGGATTCTCAACTCACTTTCATAGCCATCAATGCTTTAATCCCCAATCCTCAAAAATATATTTCTCTCGAGACGTAAAGTTTATGGAAAATATTTTTCCTTGTAAACATATCTTTTCCAAATATAAGGGAGTCTCTCAAAATATTTTATGGTTTGATTCTGCATCCGCTTCAGATACATCTTCCTCTACTCAAATTGACAAGATCATACAGTATCTTTTCCTACAACTCTAAGAAGTCCACTTCCAATCAAAGATCCAAGCTTGGCTAGTCATACAACTGACTCTACTGCACCAGCAATAGTTGTGCGCCCTTCGTCAGAACTTGCAACAAACCAACAAAATCAGGTAACTTCCTCCCCTCATGATAATTCCCTTTTTACTCTTGAATCCTCCACAATTTCCCCTTCTCAGAACAACCATCCTTCACCACCACGATGCTCTGTCACTCGCTCTCAACATAAAATCACTAATCCCAATCCAAAGTATGCATCCATGGCCACCCTTACATCTCAAATACCACCAGTCACAGTTAAACAAGCTTGCATGGACCCACAATGGAGACAAGCTATGCAAAGTGAATTTGATGCTCTCATGAGCAACAAAACATGGAACCTTATTCCTCCATCTGATCACCAAAATATTGTGGAGAATAAATAGATCTTCCGCATCAGGCGAAAACCTAATGGATCAATTGAACGAGACAAGGCTCGCCTTGTAGCCAAAGGTTTCTGTTGAGACACAAAGTCCCACATTGGTGGTTAATAGGATGGGCGATCTCCTTATAAGATTTAGGCAATCCTCCTCCCTTCGAGTTAGCTTTTGGGGTGTGAGTTAGGCCTAAGACCTTCTTCAACATGGTATCAGAGCAGGGCCCGTCTCACTCAATGTTGGGCCCCCAAAAAAATTATCCGCGCACCAGATGCTAAACACTGAGCGTGAGGGGGGGTGTTGAGACACAAAGTCCCACATTGTTGGTTAATGGGATGGGTGGTCTCCTTATAAGGTTTAGGCAATCCTCTTCCCTTCGAGCTAGCTTTTGGAGTGTGAGTTAGGCCTAAGACCTTCTTCAATAGTTTCACTCAACGGCTTGGAATCGACTATGTTGATACTTTCAGTCCGGTTTTCAAACCAACAACTATTCGACCAGTACTTGCCATCGCTGTCTAAAACAAGTGTCGCTTCATCAACTAGACTTAAATATGCCTTTCTACAAGGTACGTTGACTGAGGAAGTCTTGATGAAACAACCAAAAGATTTTGAGAATCCTGATTTCCCAAACTATGTATGCAAATAAAACAAAGCCATATATGGTCTCAAACAAGTACCACGTGCTTGGTACACCGAGCTCACAAATTTTCTCATTTCTGTTGGTTTTTGCAAGACTCATTCTGGTAACTCTTTATTCACCTTACGTTCTCATGAAACTATCATTTTCTTGCTTGTATATTTGGACGACATTGTTATTACAGGCAATAACTTACAAACTATTGACAATATCAAGAGTGCACTCTCCAATTGACATTGTTAATAAGCTCTCCCAATTTATGCGTCAGCCATCTCAAACACATTGGCAAGCAGTGAAGCGCCTCCTTCGGTATCTCAAATCAACTATCCATCATGGGCTTCCTTTTTGCCATGGATCCAATGCTTCACTACATGTTTATACTGATGCTGACTAGGCAGGTGACTATGATGATCTCACCTCTACTTCTACTTATGTTATCTATCTTGGCTTAACACCAATCAATACTGTCGCTCGATCTTCAACTGAGGCCGAGTACCATGTCGTTGCTCATGTTGTTGCAGAGACAAATTAGCTTACCAATCTTCTCAAAAAGCTTCATATTTCTCTTGATAATGTACTAAACTATTACTACGACAATATTGGCACCACCTACTTATGCCAAAATCCAGTTTTCCACAGTTGAATGAAGCACATAGCCATCGATTTTCACTTCGTGGGGGACCCAGTCCAACCGCAACAACTCTGCATAGTACACATTCATTCAGCTGACCAGCTAGCAGACCTACTTAGGAAATCCTTTCCAAAACATAAACACAATGGGTTGTCTCCAAGTTAGGATTGTTCCACCACCCCCTAAATTTGATTTATTATTGTATATTTTCTGATTTTGTCTTATTTAATTACTTGATAGGATTCATTAGTTTTACTGATATTGTGGGATCCTTTACCACATAATTCCTTTGTATTTAAACAACAAATTGTATCAATGAAGGACATGCAAGGTTCATTTCTTGAATACTCAGCTCCATTAATAATCAGTCATCACTATCAATTCCAAGGTGATACAACATTAAGATTAAGGTTAGAAAGTAGTCAAAATGAAAAGGTGACACAAAGGAAAGCTGGTGTAATGTTTATATACCTGGGGAGTAACTGATCGTCATCAATATAAGCATTGTGAAAAGAACAGCAGAATTCCCAGATGCAAATTTATCACATTAAAGGCGACGAAAGGATGTTCATTCTTCAATCATTTTGGAAAATTTTGAGAACTTTAAGAAAAAAGAGTACCTAAGGATTAACTTAACAACATGTAACCTTTATATCTGAAGAGCACACAATTTTCATCTGTCCTTCACGGACCACTCGTGCTGCCTCGTCTACACTTTGTTCTGTTACTTTTACGTAGTTCAAAACAATGTGAGTGGATGGAGTATAACATTCTTCAGCTATATCCATAAAAAGAAGCTCATCCAACATATCCGTCTCGTACTTAATTTTGCATAGCCTAGGTAAAACTTCTGCATGCACTCATCTCTACGATCCACAAAGTGACAAATCAGTACTTCAGAAAATAAGCAGCAAATTTTCAAAGTAATCACATTGATCTTTCTATATAGTATTTCTATATACTTTGTGACAGTTCTCACTATGTAATAAAAGGGCACCCCCGGTGCACAAGAAATTCGCATAAGGGGGTGCGATGTAGGCAGGCTACCTCAACACAAGCATATGAATGACTTAATTCCACAACTTGAACCGATTTGTAGACAACTTCACCTTTGCTCCAAGGCTCCCATTTTTTCTCACAAATACTACTACGACATAATATATAGATATTACAACAATGAAAGAAGAAAAGATCTTCATCTCGTACAAAACAAACTAGTAAAAGTTATAGAAAGAAAGGAAAACTTACATTACTAAATCTTCTTAACATTCAACTGCTACTGATCAGTCGAACTGAATGTCATCAAGAGGATCAATGTGTCCATTCAAATAAGGCAATTGTTCAGTGAACTGATGGCTGCTCCTACGAGTGTCATTTACCATCAAAGTCCCAGTTAAAGCAGATCCAATGTGTATGCCAGTGAAAAGACTTGCCCCATTCATGTTCTCCAACTGATCCATGTAAAAGCTTCTGTCAACCGTATCAAAACCGTAGCAGTACGTAGTATCAACTGAAGCATCAGCTTCAACAGCGGTTAATTCTTGGGAAGTGACAAGACCTTCTTCAACCTTCACCTTTGAGCTCCGATTCATGTTAGGTTCAACCAATGTAGTACTAGAGGGAATAATAATAGATGGTTGAACAATTGGTCGTCTAATGGAAGGAGGAGCAGTTGTGAAGATTGGCAGATTCACCACCGCCTTGATGGGAGCAGGAAGAGAAGAATTCTTCCCTGAGTTTATCATCCGTTTCTTTCTATTCTGCTCAGCGGGGTCTTCCTGGTGAACTGCTGGCCTTTTGGATGAAGCAGTAGAGGAAGTTGGAGATGTAGCAGTACGACGGGAACTTGCTCTACCTTCATCACAAGATGGCTGATGCACGAAACTTATTACTGAAGACCTCTGACTTATTGCATCATCTATATGTAGTTGAGGTCCTGTCACTGAAACTGAACTGTTTGCCACACGTGACGCAGCTAGTTCACGATGAATCCTGGCCATTGCTTCTGAAAAATTAGAAAGAGTTAGCATTTTACTCTTCTAAAACAAAATATTCAAGCTTGAGTTCATTACGTTTTCCACCATAACATGGTATGAAAACAAACAGGATGCTGTCTGATGTCAAAGTAAGCACAGAATGCCTTGATACAGTATCGTTGAGTTATTTCATTACCTGCAGGTCCGACCCCATATTTCATGCTGTAGTCCATTAGATCTTTCATGCTGCTGACTATTTCTGATATCTACAATTCATCAAAAAGCATAATTTTTCAATTCAAAACTGTCGAGAAGTTCGAAGAAATATAGGATGCCTAATGTATCTCTTACTCATGCTTCGATAATAAATATTCTCAAAAGAGTGCAGTCCCTCAAACATGACAAAGACACACACAATAGTCATAGAACAGTAGAAAAGCAAATAAAGAAAAGAATGTCAAGTGCAAGTGTCAATCTTGATGCAAAATCCTCATCGCCTTTTGTTTTATCTATAACTTGAAGTAGATTATACAAGGCATTCTAATGTACATGTAATCTAATAACAGGATGATTAGACTGAAATAATCAAATAAAGCTAAATACCTGTAGGGATCGAACATAGCGCTTGGTATAGCCGTTGACCAATGTTCTGTCCAAACTTCTTGCTAATTCACGTATTGATGAGGCAAACCTGCAGCAATTCATGAAGGTCAATAACCTCATATAATATGAAATATTACAAGGGAAATGTTAAATATTCATTCCTAAACTCTTCCATAGGCTCGGATGGCAAAAACAATGTTGGAAATTTTTGACGATGTTACACCCTCACTTCCACGAGCACTAGAGTTCTCAAAAATGATGTTATCGACTTGCTCTAGTATCACAAAAATTCTTCCACTTTAGAGTATAAGTTAGGTGCCTACAGTCGCATCATAAATCATGCGGGAAATGAGAAAATTGTTGGATATTAAACAATGTCATGAACTGCATGTACTAATTGATGTGAATGTAAAACAATTGAATAAACAACTTACTCATTGATGTTTCTTTGAAATTCTTCGGTCGAAATTCTTGAACTACTCTCTGCAAAAACTTGGTATTTCTCGATTGCTTCCATGAGTTGATGAACCTGGAAAAATAATGTTTTACACCTCAATGATAAGTTTGTGCTTCTTTTCAAACTCTCTCTCTCACACAAAAAAAAAAAAAAAAAAAAACATATAAGGGCAAGCAAGGGCAGAACCAGGGTACTGTGAAGGAGTTCATTTAAACCCCTTCTTCGAAAAATTATACTACATAAGGTCAAAAATATATTTTACGTATATATGGTAGATGTTGAATCCCCTTGATTTCTTCATGTGTTTAACTTTTTAAATTTTTGAACTTCTTAGAAAAAATTTGGAATATGCCAACGAGGACAAATATCAAGTATTTATGCCTAGTTAGAATCAAAAGAACATCTTTTCGCTGTAAGAGATTTAGGAACCATTTGGAGATAGAAGTTTTTTCATTTTCTCCAAAACATTGTTTGGATATAAATTTGGACTTACTTTTTGGTTAGTTTTCGAAGATACTTTTGAAAACTTGTTGAAATAAGTTTTTTCATTACTTACATGTACCATTTTTCAGCTTCAACTTCAAAAACTTTTTTCTGAGTTTCAACCAAATCTATATCCAAACACCTACTTAAGAAACTTTCCCTCTAATAATCAATCGTCGGTATCAACTTCTGATACAAAGGAAAGCTCGTATTGTGTTTACATACCTTGGGAGTAACTGATCGTCGATCAATATAAACCTCGTGAAAAGAACAGCAGAATTCCCAGGTGCAAATCTGTAAAGGCATCAAAGGGATGTTCATTCATCAATCATTTTGGAAAATTTCGAGAACTTTAAGAAAAAGAGGACCTAAGAATTAACTTAACGACACTTAACCTTTAAATCTGAAGAGAACTCAATTTTCAGCTGGCCTTCACGGACCACTCGTGCTACCTCATATACACTTTGTTCTGTTACTTTTGTGTAATTCAAAACAATGTGACCAGATGGTGTGTAACATTCTTCAGGTCTATCCATGTAAAAAAGCTCATCCAACATACCCGTCTCGTACTTAATTTTGCATAGCCTAGGTAAAACTTCTGCACACATCTCTAAAATCCACAAAGTGACAAATTAGTACTTCAGAAAATAAGCAGCAAAATTTCGAAGTAATTACTTTTTCACCTTTCTATATTCTTTGTGACAGCTCTCACTATCTAATAAAAGGGAAGCCCCGGTGCAAGAAAAATTCCCACGAGGTGGTGCGATGTAGGCAACCTACCTCAAGGCAAGCATGAGTGACTTAATTCCACAACTCAGTGTATAGGTTCTTTAATTCTTAGTGAACAGCTTTTATACGAGAGTATTCCCACATTAATACAATTATTTACCCAAAAAATGTGATGTCGAGGACATACCAAAACCCGCAGTAGGCCTCACTTTGCAGATCTCACAGCACCATGCCTCCTGCAGTTATTTTGAATTAAAATCCGAAAGGAAAACAAGCATTGCAGATAGGCTATTCAGGCTAGATGTCTTTCAGATAGGCAGACGAAAAATGTATCGAAAATGATGTTGTATGTTGAGATCATAAATCTCAGTGTAAAAGATATTTATCCATTTCCAATTTTGGAAACGATTGTTGAACAACTGTTGATAACAAGACAATCAATCTTATAGAACCAAATTTTTCCAACTAATGAAAAAACAGAGCATCAAATACGTTAAACTGATAGTTTTGAATATTAAGCTACTCACCTGAGGGAAAATACCACTTATTTGTTGTCTGTGTTTATTTGATGAGAGGCACAATCTTTTCTTGGCATTAGGAGCGAAGAATTCTGCAACTAAACTCTTCCAAAACTCGATATTGTTGTCCTGTATTATCAAGTACCATCAGGTTGTTTGTATGAATTGTCAAAAATACATCTTTTACTTAGAATATCTTACTCTTACTCTTTGCTGCTGACGATACATGTATTGCTTCAAACGTTGAATGCACATTTTTGGTGTAAAATTTGATCTTACAACAGGCAGCAATGCTGGACATTTCTCATTAGTCTTCGATAGTTGTATTTGCTGCCGTAATAGCCACAGCAAATTCAACTGAGAAGCTCTTGATGGACCTGGTCTATTCATCAACGATGCGCCTGTAGACTCAGATGCTACATTCATGTGAGAAGTGGGTGGAAATGACTCTTCGATTAGCTTCTGTTTCCCCTTCCTCAAACGCTCTTCCGAACTCAGAGGTGGTGACTGGCGCACACTTGTTTCAGTACGAGACATACTCGTCTCCGTGTTTGAGTCCTCCAATGGTTTTGTGTTCTCCTTATATCGTGCTCGGCATGAATTGAGCATCCCTTGCTGATATGCTAACTTCATCAGGGAATTTTGGATCAAAGTTGGCTCATGTTTTACCATGACAGTGCTAGCTTCCTTGTTCTTTATGATTTGGTGATTCGGCAACAAAGACATGCTAGTCTTCTTATGTAAGTCAATCGACAATTTTGGATTCTTTTCAAGTTGGATTTCGGATGAACCAAGCAATCCTTGTGGATCACTTTGACCAAAGCTCATTTTATTGCTAGGACGAAATGGTTTTTCACTCACTGAGCTGTCCAGAATCTGTTTCAATCCCTGTGGCTCTGGCACGTGCTGCGGCTGAGCTACCTTGTCCTCGTCCTCGAGCAACAGGGTGGAAGGAGCAAGTAAGTTGTTATCAGTTGCCATTTTGATTACCACTGAGGATATTAGAAAAGCAGGATTTAGTATATCATTAGCAAACCTCAGCAAGGATGTTGAATCCGTAAAGGTAGTATAGCTTACCAAACAAATGATCAAACTTACATTATATCGAACAAGATTGTAGATCTGTAAATTTCAGACATTTAATTTTATTGCGATAAATGATAGGCAAGTCATTTTCATCAGAGGGGTAGAAATAAAAACCAAATGAGCAAAGAAAGGGAACAAATTTTTTCTTTGATTTATGATACATAACCAAAGTCTACTAGTTCGACTAATTCATAGTCGCACTTAACAAGGTGGACCATTAAGGAGGTAAATCCTTCGTAACGGAAGGCTCTCCATTCCGAACTAGTTAGAAATTAATAGGTCCAAATTATCTCAACACACTCCTTGATGATAACTTCAATTTGACAATGAGGACAATAGAATGAACTCTCATTTGCTATTTTCTATACTTTTTTTGCAAAAGTTAAATTTTTAAAAAAGTAAACAACGAAAGGTCCAGATTTGACCACACCGACTAAAAAGTTTCAAAAAAAAAAAAATGTATCTAAACATAGAATTCATCGCCTTCAAATGCTGCAAATTTCAAGTAAGTGACACCAAAATCACGTACCAGAAACTCAGTCTCTTTGGATTGATTTTTCATATGATTTCTCAACTAGTAATTATTTTCTCAAAAAGACGTTTTGCTTCCTGATTTTACTTTTTTTTTCAACAAAGAGACTGACTTTATGAGAAATCCACTCCAATTTCTTCTTTTTAAACAAAGCTATTGAACAGAAAGAAACTTATAAACAAGATTAATTTAAAAAAAAATTGATAGGAAAAATTCACCACCTTCAAAGCCGAAAAATTTCAAGTAACACCAAAATTACAAATCATACGGTCACCAAGACAACTACTTAAAAATTAATAGGTCAAAATTATCTTACCACTCTCCTTGATGATAACGTCAGTTAGATAATAAGGACAGCAGAATTAACTCTCATTTGCTATTTTCTATACCTTTTTTTCTGCAAAAGTTAACTTTTTAAAAAAGTAAACAACGAAGGGTCTAGATTTGACCACACCGACTAAAAAGTTTCAAAAAGAAAAAAGCATTGTATCTAAACATAGAATTCATCGCCTTCGAATGCTGCAAATTTCAAGTAATTGACACCAAAATCATGTACCAGAAACTCAATCTCTTCAGATTGATTTTTCGTATGGTTACTCGACTAGTAATTATTTTCTCAAGAAAACGTCTTTCTTACTGATTTTATTTTTTTTAAAACAAAGAGACTGATTTTATGAGAAATCCACTTCAATATTTCTTTTTAAACAAAATTATTGAAGAAAGAAACTTATAAACAAGATAAATTTTTAAAAATTTTATAGGAAAAAAAATGTATATAAACACAGAATTCACCACCTTCAAAAGCTGCAAATTTCAAGTAAACACCAAAATCACCAATCAGGCGGTCACTTGACAAATTATTATTACCTCAGAATGTCGTCTTTTTTCTTGATTTCAATTTTATTCAACAAAGCAAGTGATTTTCTGAGTAATCAACTTCAATCTCTTTTTTTAAAAAAACAAAGCTATCAAACAAGAAGGAACTTATCAAGATTAAATTCAGCAAATTTTTAGGGGGAAAAAATGTGTATAAGCATAGATATATATAACTAAAAAATTTCAAATAACACAAAAATGATGTACCTCTAATTTATTTGTCTTTTTTCCTAGTTTCAATTTTCTTCAACGAAAAAAATTTACTTTCTGAATAATCAACTTCAACCTCTTCTTTTCAAACAAAGCTACTAAACAGAAAAAAAAACACAAACAAGATTAATTTTAGCAAACTTTTAGAGAAAAAAAATGTATATAAACATAGATATATATACTTCAAAAATATCAAGTTACACAAAAATGATGTACCTTGGATTTGATTTGTATTTCTTCCTGATTCCAATTTTCTTCGAAAAAAAAAGTAACTTTCTAAACAATCAACTCCAATCTCTTCTTTTTAAACAAAGATATCAAACAAAAAGGAACATATAAACAAGATTAATTTCACCAAATTTTGAGAGGAAAAAATGTATATAAAGATAAATGTAAACACACATTTCACCAATTCAAAACATTAATTCACAACAAAAAAAAAAAGAGAGAGAGAAAGAAAACTTCACCAGAACTCTCTAATAATAACAATGCTTTGCATGTATCAACTCTTTTTCTGGGAATATATATAATTGAAGTAGAGAAAAAAAGGGACTATATATATAAAAAGTTGTTTGTATTTTTACAAAAATTTTTTAAAAAAAAAAGTTTTTGCAACGTGGCTATTCATGTATATTTAGAGCGTTACGTTTCTTTGCATTTTTGACTTTTCATCCAGTAAAGCCAAAAGTAAAATGTTTGTTTTACTAATTCAGTTGTGGCATTTATAAATCCTGGTTTTATTCACAACTGTGCTGTTTAAAAAATAAATTTATATTTAGTCCTCTACTTTTAATATGTTTTATAATTATACTCTATGATAGCAATATATATTCTAAATTGTTGCTTGAAGTTTCTAGGGATCGCAAATATCACAAGAAGATTCAAATTATCCTATGTTCGACAAATGCGAAGATCTTCAAATCAAGAAAAATCTTAGAAGAGAAAAAGAAGCACAAAAAAAAGAGTATACACATAAGCAGGAGCGCCTCATGCACATTAATGGCCTAAGGCGAAAATCGTATGAAGACCTTAAACTTCAGAAACTAAATTAAATATTTTGTTACGAATTTTATTTCTCTAGCTCTTTGAGATGAAGAATTATTAAATATAAAATTAAAATTGATTTCATTCAGTATTTATTTTCAAAGGATGATATAATCATATTTCAGTTGGCCC
>JAOTQJ010000007.1:1201246-1214362 GCA_025642045.1 Solanum sejunctum
TAATCCTTATTGATTTTTTTTTTACACATCTATTAGTTTCGTCAAACTATTTACTTAAATATCTTGATTTCTCATCACATATGATGATTTTTTTCATTTATAGAGTTCTAAAAAAATATCTAAAGAATTTCTGGATTCGAGTAGAAGGGAATGCAAAATATAAAATTAAGGGATGAATTATAACGTGACGTCGTACAAGTGATGGTCTACAATCTTCTTATGTTGGAATGGTTTAAACATTTAAGAGGAGAAAAAGGTTGTTCACAACTGTGGAGACGAGGAAGAGTTCATGTCTTCTTGATTGATCCTCAAGAACAACAAATACAGTTGGAAATGAATGAGTATTAGACGATTGTTGTAACAATGAAGAAAAATATAACTACTGTAAAAATCATTGTTATACATTTAATTACATATCTGAATCAATTTATAGTGAATTTTGTTCTTCTATTTTTTTCGTAATTAGATAATTTATACCAAATTACATGATAATCTTATCTAGCATTTGTTTTATAGATTCAGGGAGGATTAAGAAATTATTTCCATCAATTTTTGTATCATTTAGGAATAGAGTACTTTGATAATTAAAATACAACATTCATAAAAGTCATTGTTCATTAGATCAAATTCTTTGTACTATCATATATTAAGTACCTATAGTATAATTATTCATATTATTCGAATGTTCAAATCTATATTATAATTTTTTTTAAAAAATAGTTAAATCATTTATTGTATAATCAATGTAAAAATTACAAAATTGTTCTTAATGGATTTTTTTAAAATAAAATCAACTAACATTGGTTAGTTTTTATAAAAATAATCTTGAAGTAGTCTTTAACAACTGAGCTCGATAGTTTTTACATTTTACTATTGTAGACATTTAAATATCAATTATACTTTAATTGATATTAATAAGTAAGAAAAAAATAACCGACATCAATCATTTTTTAATTAATTTTTCAATCAGTGTAAATAAAACTTTTACTTTATTTCCCACAAATATTCAGGCTCCAAAATTTCTAGTAGTTATGGTTCAATTTCTTTTTTGTTGAAAAAATAACTTTAAACTATGTACGATAAAAAAGTTCGATTTTTTCCCTAATTAATGGTAATTAAAATAAAACAATTTTCCTTCCGATAGAGCACATTCTAATACAAAATAATAATGCAATAAATAATTTTTTAAGATTATTATACTTTTATCATAATTAATATTTTCCTCTTCACCAAAAATAAAAAAATAAAAAGATATTTTCCTCTGGAAACCACATGCCCCACATTTAACACATGAGTGATGAGTCAGTCATTTATTTTCAGAAAAAGCCATCTTTATAATAATAATAAAAGAAAATATTTTATAAAACAAAAAAATAAAATAAAAAATAAAATTAGCCACGTCATCCACTCGTTTTAGTCCAACCACTGACTGCCGTCTCTAAAATTCCTAAGCTGTTCCTCATTATAGGTGCCTACTCCCCTTCTCTTTCCATTTTGCTCCTTTATTTTTCTTCGACTATTTATATTAGAGCCTGATTAAATTAAAAATAAAATATTTTATATTAAAAATTCAAATTTAAAGTATTTTGTTAAAAATATAGAAGTATTCTATTTAACTGTAATTTTTATTAATTTTTTTTGTTTTTATATATCTAATAACTTCGTTAATATGCTTACCTAAATATTTTGATTTCATGTTGCATGTAATGGATTTCTCCATTCATAGAATATTGAAAAATATCTAAGAAGAGAACCAAAATATAAAGTTAAGGAGTGAATTATAAAGTGACGTCACTCATTATGTCATAGATGTCGATGTAGTCTTCTAAGGTTGGCACAATGTGAAAATTAAAGAGACAAAAAAGTACTTTAACCGCGGATACAAGAAGGAGTTTATCTCTTTTTGATTGATCATGTAAGACAATAAATATAGACAGTTGAAAATGAATGAACAATTAAATGTTTATTGTGGCAATAAAGAGATATATAACTGTTCGTATCTAAATCATATTTATATTAAATTTTGTTCTTTTATCTTTTACATTATTTGATACTTTACGTCAAATAATGTGATACTCTATTATCATTGAATAAATTTATCGATTCAACAAAATTAAGAGATTACTTCCATCACTTTTAATATCAGTTAGGAATAGAGTACTTTGGTAAACAAGCTAATTCTATTAATTAATCTAGTAAATCACTTTATCATACATTGCAAAATCACTATTAAATTTTCAAATGAGTAAGAAATATTCATAACAATGAGTATCTTCCTCGTTTAACAAACAAGTCAATATTAACATTAGCAGAACAAAATCTATATCAAGTACAAATTTTCTTTCAAATCATTCAAATGTTGAAATCTATTTTTTGTAATTTAAAAAAGAATAGCTGATATATTCAACATACAAATCATAAATTTTTACTTTCTTTTGTTACGATTCTGGACTAAGACGTACTCCTATTTGCTTAAGCAAAATTTCATTTACATAAGGGATTGTTTGTTGTGAAGGATAAAGAGAAATAATCTCTGGATAAAAATTTAGTGGGCCTTAAATGATTGTTTGATTGACAAAGACAGGATAATTTATCACGTGACTAATAAATAGTGATGGGATAGCTTATCACGAGACTAATAAATAGTATCTGAATAAGTTATCCCTTCTAATGGGTGACATACAAATCCTGGGATAAGTTATCCCAAGATAAAAAGAGTCAATGACAATAATATCTTTTTACACTCTTTTTATACCTCATTTGTACATTTATATTATTTTTAATACAATATATAATAATATTTAAAACCTACACTCTTTATTTTTATAATACTAATTCATATTTTTCTACTAAAAAATTAAACACTAATATTATATTTTTTATATTTTAATTTTTCATAAATTCTTTTTTACGTTAACAAACTTAAAAATGCAAGTTCTATTTGTAAATTAAATTTTTAAAAAAATTATTTTAAATACATACGATATTATTATAGAAATGTACACCTAAAAATATTTAAGTTATATAAGATGGGAAATTTATTTTAAAAACGTATATTGAATAACTAAAGTTAGCAAAAAAATACATTAAAAACTGATAAAGTGAAGGATATTTTTATAAATAAACATAACATTCTTAAAATTTATGCAACAAACTAAAACTCAATAAAATATGACATCAACATAATTTATTCCATCATTACTAATCTCAATATAATTTTTTTCATCATAATTTATATTCAAATTAAACAACCTCCAACTATGATCCTTTCTTGAACTCTTCTATGTGAACGTAAGATTTTTTTGAACTCTTCTATATGAACGTAAGATACTTTGTTCATCGAGTTATCATTTTATTTATATTCTCTCTTTTTATAAGCAAAACAAATTTGGACAAAAGGGACAAAGAAACTTTAGTACAAATTGATATATAGTATATACATTAGGGGTGTAAAGCGCAAAACACGTACAACCAACTTGGCAGGCCCCTGCTTCCGCTTCTATCTATCTACCTTCCTATTTCCTTCTCAAAGTTTTCTTCGTCAGCTACATTGATTCATCCCCCCTTTCACCTAAAAATACAATCTTGAAAAAACCCAAATTAATTTTTGCTTTTTTCTCACTGTAGCATACCAAGAATTTGAAGATTTCACTCTTTTTTGACTCAGTTGGGTTGATCACTGAGAAAAAGGGGGAAATAATGCCTGCTTGGTGGGGAAAAAAATCCACCAAGAACAAAGAACAACAATCCAAAGATAAAGAAAGGGAGAAGTATGTGAAACCCAGAAGTTTTGATGAGTTACTTTGTAGAAATTCACCAAGAACTAGTAAAGATTTTAGTGGTTCTGGTTCTGGGTTTTCTGGGTTTGATTCAGGTTCTTCTTTGGAGAAAGCTCATCCTTTACCTGTCCCTTCTGTTTCTTCACTGGGAAATGATCATGGGTCGGTTTCAGTTTCGAGTACTAGCTCATCTGGGTCATCTGATGGTGGTACTGTTGTGAATACTGATCAAGCTCAGTTGGATACTTTCAGGTTGGTTTTGTTTGATTTTTTGATCAAAAAGTTTCTTTCTTTATAGGATTTGAGGTTTGATTATGTTCATTTGTTTGGATTGGTGAGGTTTTGTTGTGATTACTGGTGTTGCTTAACTTTGGATTGAGTTGTTGTGGGTTGTTATTTTTAAATTAGATCTCTTGTTGATTGAATTGGATTGTGATCCACAAGTTGAATGTGTATTGATTAGCTAGAAAAACTCTGTTGGTTCAGTTATTGCACCTGGATAAAGGGGCTTTTTTTGTGTTAAAAAGTTGTTCCCTGGTGCCTACGCTGGTGGGAGGTGGCTGGTATCCCGTGAGGTGCACGCTAGTTGGCCTGGATACCACACTTGGTGTGCGTTGTTATTCAAAGTTAGGTTTTTTGTTGATTGGATTGGATTGAGATCCACAAATTGAATGTGTATTGATTAGCTAGAGAGACTATATTGGTGCAGTTAGATAAAAGGGGGGTTTTCGTGTTAAAAAGTTGTTACTTGGCACTTGTCGGTGGTGGGAGGTGGCAGGTGTCCCGTGGAATTAGTCGAGGTGTGCACAAGCTAGCACAGACACCATGGTTATTTAAAAAAAGGTTTAAATTTTTATTTTATGCTTTTAATTCATTTATGTTTTTGTTTCTTTAGGTAGCTTTTGGTGGACTAATGAGTCTGTGAATCACCTGTTCTGTTTTTCTTTTTCCTTTTACTTTGCATTTCAGTTTACTCAATGTGCGAAACCAGAGAGATTTATGTTAGTTTCTTGATGTTGCACTTGCTTCTATGGTTCTGTGTGCTCTAGTTCAATTATTGATCTTTCAGGATGCTCAATTAGGAAACTCAGAGAAAATTATTTATGCATGGTATAATTGCACGGTACATAGTGTTACCTTCCTCTTTTTTTTTTCACGGAATACACAAGATGCATAAGTTAGAAGTATTTCTTTTTTTATTTAATCCATACATTGTATTATCCTAACTGTGGGGACACTTCTGCTTGTTGCCAGAGGACTTGGAGATAATAGGTTGAGCCCACTGTCACGAAGCCCAGTTCGTTCCAGGGGGCCAACCACAACATCATCACCTTTACATCCTCGGTTTTCGAGTATAAATCTGGACTCTCCACCGGGCAAGTTGGATGATGTAAGGGGTGAATGTCACCAGCTGCCCCTTCCACCCGGTTCTCCACCCAGTCCTTCTGCTTTGCCAAACCCAAGACCTTGTGTTGTGGCTGAAGGCGCAACCATTAATATGTCAAAATGGAAGAAAGGCAGGCTCCTCGGAAGAGGCACATTTGGTCATGTGTATCTTGGATTCAACAGGTTTTGTGAGCCTTCCAGCTTCTTTTCAATCAATGACGATTGGTTTTTAACTTGGTTCAGGGGCATCATGGCTTTAGTATAGGTCATCTTATGCTCATTGTGAATTGGTGTTATGGAAGACCGTATGGTTAATAGTTCCTGATGTACACAGTTACGTAGTAACTAACTGATGGTTTTTATTACGAACAGGGAGAATGGACAAATGTGCGCAATAAAAGAAGTCAAGGTGGTTTCAGATGATCAAACATCCAGAGAGTGTCTTAAGCAACTGAATCAGGTCTCTTTTATTTTATTTTATCACTAATTTTGATTTGACAAGTGACCACGTCTCTTTTTATTCTCTTTCAGTATATTAATATCCTCTCCTTTCAAAATCCGTGATAATCAATATTCTGTAATCTTCAGTCTTTCGTTTAATAGCTTCGCTTTTCAATTTTACATTTGATACCTGACTGATTTTATCTTATGTACAGGAAATCATTTTACTCAGTAACTTGACACATCCAAATATTGTTCGATATTATGGAAGTGAACTGGTATGACTAGATGCTTTAGTTGGACGTGCATAATTATGTATTTGTCATTTTGATATTTACGCAACTTAGGCTAATATGTTGATCATATTAATTTGGTCTTCTCTACCTAGTTGCTCTGTAGAACAGAAATATAATCTTCCTGTTTGGTCACAGTTGTCGCCTTTTAAATATTCCTCAGGATGAAGAAACTCTATCAGTTTACTTGGAGTACGTTTCTGGGGGTTCTATACATAAACTGTTGCAGGAATATGGGCCATTTAGGGAGCCAGTTATACAAAACTACACAAGACAGATCCTTTCTGGCCTTTCCTTTTTACATGCTAGGAATACAGTACACAGGTATGTGTCTTTCTGATTTGAGTACTTGTGACTCAGCTATGCTGCGGACACTGCTAGTTCAAATGCCAATTATTTCTTTTCAGGGATATAAAAGGAGCCAATATACTAGTAGATCCTAATGGTGAAATTAAGCTAGCTGATTTTGGCATGGCAAAACATGTAAGCAGCGGCACAATCATTAAAGTTATTTCTTTACCACTTTTAACGGAAAGTGTCAAGAGAACTAATTCCAAAACTTTGCCTTTGACTTTATTTGCACGCAAGAATAGCTAAAATGTGATCAATTGTTGTTGTAGGTTATTTGCGTTTGAATTCCTTTAAACAGTTTCTTTTCCAGCAATTGATCCATGCATTAACATTTATATTACCTTGGAACAGATAACTTCGTGCTCGTCAGTGCTCTCTTTCAAAGGGAGTCCTTATTGGATGGCTCCTGAGGTATGCCTCACTCTCGTTTCTGCATACCATCTTGTCAGTGTCCGAGGTTTTTAGAAAAGACTTATATTCCATTTCTCTGATATTATCAGGTGGTGATGAATACATGTGGCTACGGCCTTGCAGTGGATATTTGGAGTTTGGGATGTACAATTCTTGAAATGGCAACTTCAAAGCCACCTTGGAGCCAGTATGAAGGGGTAAGATGTTGGAATATTTGATAAATGGATTTACTGTGATCATCTCTTCCAAGGCCATCATCAGAGAACTCTAACCTACGTGTCTTTGATTGCTCTCTATGCAACAGGTTGCCGCCATATTTAAAATTGGAAACAGCAAAGAGTTCCCTGAAATTCCAGAACACCTTTCTACTGATGCAAAAAACTTTATAAGATTATGCTTGCAGCGGGAGCCGTCCACACGACCTACAGCTTCTCAACTACTAGAGCACCCTTTTGTTAAAAACCAAAGTACTGCAAAAGTTGCTCATGTCGGTGTAACCAAAGAATCGTATCCTCGTTCCTTTGATGGAAGCCGGACACCGGTAAAGATTTTGAGATTTTTCATTTGTCTGATGGAGTCTTTACTTCTGTTTCCTTCTTTTGGCAAAAGTGTACTGAATTATCTTGGAAAAAGTGAAATTACTCTCTGAACAAACTAGAAAGCACTGAGTTTGAAATTTGAGTTCACTTCGAGAAAGGAACTTAATAAATAGCAAGAAATGGGAAAGTGCTTAAGTGTAAGTTAATCCTTTCTAGAGAAATGTGACACCTTTCTTCTGCTTGTCTTTCACTAGGGACCTACCAATTCTTCTTAATAACCGCAAAATCTGATTAAATAATAATTAGGAACTCATAAAACTATAACAAATTGCTTTCTGATTTCAAGTCATTTTTGCTGATCAATATTTGCAATTTGATCTTAATAAAGCTGCATAGTTGTGTTTGTCCCGAATGCCCAAGTAAGTGGACCTTACAAAGGACCATTAGTTGCAAGTTGCAACGTTGTGTTGAGAGAATGTAGCTCTCTGAAATTATTATCTGGTGGTTCATGTACTATTTTAGATTGAAATGCACTTTGCTTTAAATTATTTCTGTTTCCTTTTTCTTCTTGTATATGATAAGGTCAAACATTTTCACTCCCCTACCCACCATTGTTGGATAAGTACGTCTTCACTTATCCATTGAGGTACCTACATCTTCTCTGCTGGTAACATCACCTAAAACAAAATTTAGATGGGTTTAGGTGTCAAACAGCATAATGATTTTCTCTTCATTTTGAAGTTGGAGTTTAAACGAAGTAACTGGTCAGTAAGGATTCATATAGCTGACCCCAACTTGTTTGGGACTGAGATATAGACATGTAGTTGGTGTTGTCTTAGTTAAATAGCCAACTGACATCAAGGCGGACTTGCTCCGTGAATTTTTTAAGTTGAGCTAGATCACGATTAACAATTCAAAAGTTTTAGGAATTAGCAGATAGATGATATCTGAGTAGAAGATATCAGCTGAGCCTTAACTGGTGTATATGGCCTTTTTACATTTCTCAGCTTGTCTAACCACTTGCCGAACCCTACTATTGCCAACTGAAGTTATAGCCACAGTTCACGAAGTATAGTTCTCCTGACTCTGAGCAATATTTTGTGCAAGGGAATTTGCCTAGGTAGTATAATCACACTCCCGTTATACAGACATAGCTCTTAAAGATGCTTAACACTGCTGTTAAGGTTTTGTTTACTCGACATAACATGAATAAACACTAGCATGTGTAAATTAGCTGATCGAACCAAATCCTGATCTGAACCTCTGCCAGATCAAATCCAGCATCAACAAAAATTATTAAAGATAACTCTTATGAGAATAGCAGGAATTGAACGGGTAGAAAATCTGGCAACAATACTTGGATATTCATCCATCCAGGTTATAGCATGTGGAGGCTCTTGTGATTTAAAGTTTTTGAAACTGATCGCTTATGCTTTCCCATTTGCATTTAGGTTGTTTGGTTTATATCCCTCTGAAGGTCTCTATTCAATTTGCTTTTTTACAGCCGGTGTTGGAGCTGCATCCCTGTGGAAGGAATGTTTCTCCTGGAAGGAATATTTCTGCCCCCGAAGGAAACTATGCATCCCATCCAATGATCACAGTCTCTAGACCATTGATCTGCGCAAGGTGATAACCCTTTGTATACCTTAATATCTCTACTTTTTAGTCTGTTTTCTACTCATGCCGGAGGACAGATGCATCTAACTGTTCTTTTTCTTGACATTCACAGGGAAAATGTAAAAGTCATAACGTCTTTACCTGTATCCCCCACGTCTAGCCCATTAAGACAGTATGAACCTGCTCGTAAAAGCTGTTATCTTTCTCCTCCTCATCCATCTTATGGCATCGGGGGCCAGAGTGGATACGATGCAAATGATCACTCAATGTTTCAAGCAAGGCCCAGCACAAGAACCACACTTGAGCCATGGCTTGAAATCCCTCAATTTAGAGCTCAAACACCATCAAGAGCCCTCAAAACAAGACCCGTTCTTTAGTAACATGTAATGTATGAGGTGAAAGTTTTTCTTCTCGTGCATTGCACCACGCGTGGAGGAGGGAAAATCGCAGAAACTATGCCCCCTTCTAAGCGATTTGTTTCAGTTTGATGAAGAGAAATTTTGGGTGAGCAAGGGGCTTGGTTGCATGATAGAGAGATTGCATTTTCTTGAATGTAAGATGTGTAAAATGTACTTCATTCTCAATGTAAATGCAAGATGGTCACTTCATTTAAATCTAAATCCTCTCTTCTAAAAGATCACTATGAAACTCCGCCCTCTTATAGTAGACTCAACTATGAATATTCACGAAAAAAGTGAAGCAAAACAAATGAAGAATGTATTTCCTTTTCCTTTTTGTTTCTCTGTCTTTAGTACTCGCATTAAATTCACGTCGCGAAAGACTCAAATTCAGAAACAACGAAGGGAATCTATCTCACGACAATTTGAAAAATTTTCGTTGATAAAAAAAAAGTTTTGATTTAAAGAAATAATTTTTTTTCATTAAAGCAAAATAATTTCTCTATCTCTATGAGATAGTTATAAAGTCATTATATATTTTTATTTTTTTCAAATCTTATTTGTGAAATTTCATTGAATATGTTATTGTAAAGTACAATTATACTCTCCTATCTCTCTAGAAGTGGAAGAGAGAGTTGACTCTTTCTTACCTCCTTTTAATTCCTTCTAATTTTGAAACTATTTCTAGAAAAACCATGAATTTACATTCATAGAGAAATAAAAGTCCCACAAAGTTGACCACATTAAATTTAACATATCCTTCTATCTCATACTAGTTATCATACTTTTACTTTTTGAAAGTAAGATTTCATTCATATTTAAGATAAATTAAATTAAATTAAATTAAATTAGTATTTAAAATTATAATTTAGATATTTGAAAGTCACATAAAAATATTATAGATTGCAATTCTTCTCATATTAATATAGTAAAAAGATATATTTAAAAATATTTGATCAAAATTAGTATAATTTGAAACTTAAAAAATGAAACATAAGTAATAGTTATATTACAATAATAATAATAATAATAATTAAAATGCAAATAATATTCTAAATGTTGGAAATTATTTTTTCTTTAAAAAAAGGAATTATTAGCTATAAGAAAATTATGGGCCCTCCATCGCTGTCTTACTATTTTTTTTAAAAAAATTTTATTCATATAATAGTCCCATTTCCCCAATTGGCCTACATATTGATTAATATACTTTTTATATAGTTGTCTTTGTTTAGTTGTATTTTCTTTTTGTATTTATCTCTAGTCATGCTAAACTGTATATCAATTCTTTAATTTGTACCTAAAAACATCGATATAAAAAGTTAAACATGTTAGTTCATGGATTAGGTGTTAATTTGGTTATGTAATTATATTCTTTTGCAAAAATTATGCTTTTATGATTTATAATTATAAGAACATGTGTTTGTTTTTGAATTTTTCATGTCTTATCAATGAGTTTGTTGGAGTGGGGTGAGTCAATTGACACCTCCTTGTTAGGAAAAATAAATAAATTATCAGATTGATATTCAAATTTGATCTCGATTTTAATTTGATAGTTTAATTATTTAGTGACTAAGTAAAGATATTTTTATTTGACTAAACTATATCTTGTGAACCCCTCAGAATAACGTAACAAAACATTTGTTTTTCATATATACGTGTAAACCCTACTTTCTTCATCCCTAGTCGATAGGCATAGTCATCACCATCCACACTTCACTATCCAAATAAGGACATAACAAAATACGTGATTTAGTTTTTGGGATGTGAGTTAAATCTAATATCTGATTTGGTATGCTATTTTCTTTTCAACCCCCGATATGGCGATATATATAGCATCTTTGCCTCATCAACATCGCCCCAATCCCCATTCCCATCTTTCATAATATTTATTTAAATCTATGAGTTTATAGTACTCTAAACTAAATCCCTTTTTTTCTCGAACGAAAGGAAATACTCACCTTATAGTTACCAATTCATATTGTAAAAGCCTCATAAATCAGGAGGCTTATGCGAGTTGGGCTAAAAAAATTCCTTTTTTAAATGAGCTCTAAAATTTTTAGCCCAGCTTTGTTAAATCACGGGTTAGACCAGGCCAGCCAAGTAGCGATGGTAATAGGATAGGTGCGGAGCGGGTTGAACTCAACCCACAATAATTTTAAACCACCACGCCTCGCCCCGCCCCTGCCCCGCATGGTGACTTTTTTCATTTTCAACCCGCCTCGCGCTGCCCTACATAGACCCGTCTTGCTTACATTTTTAAGTTCTTTTATTTTCTTAAATGAATTTAATATGAAAAATTAAAATTCATATATATTTTTTAATTTTTTTACTAATTAACTATTTTAGTTGATATTTCAACAATTGTTTCTTAATCGTTAATTAAAAGGTTTTAATTTTAACAACTAATAATTTACCGGACATGTCTAATTTAAATTTTAAAAAAAAATAAAATTAAAATCAATGTTTAATATAAAAAGTTTATATCTTTAATTTTTACTAAATTTTCTTCAAATTTTTATTTAGCTTTTTAAACCTGCAACCCGTCCAACCCCATTAGTTTAAAAAATTCTTACTTCAACCCACCTTGCATAGCTTTAAATTCACCTTGCCCTAGATAGCTCTAAACCCGCCTCGCGCTGTATAGCTCTAAACTCCGCTTCACCCCGCCTGTTATCATCCCTAGCTACAGTGCAAGACTATACTTAATAATGAACCAATTTGTTAAAAAAAATATTGAATTCAAAAGTAGATGACAAATTTACATAATATTTTATGATAAATAATAGATATCGAGTGGAATAATCACGATGTGCCCAAAGAAGTCTGCAGGCTCAAAATTATTTTGACTGTTGGGTTCTAATAATAACTTGCATTTTTGCGCACTCACAATGAAATCACTTAGCCCCATGAGTCCAATAATATGAACTCTTTCAAGTTTGGAAAGTGATCTTAACAAAAAAATACTTTATTGAGAAAAAAATACTTTATTCTGATTTGAAAGTTGGGGATGAATTTCAATTTGAAAATTGAATTTTGTATTAAGTATTGGAGTCGAGTTCCATAGAAAAAAAAAATTAAAAATTATTTTTTAAAAATAGTTTAAATCTTAATTGTTTTTATCACATCACTACCTTGCCTATCCCTCTCTTTCCAAAAAAAATTAAATTATTGGAAAGTTAGGTCTAGAATTGAGTGTGATTATATTCTGATAAAAAAATCGGGGTTGAATCTAAATTTGAAAGATGAATTTTATATTAGGTTTGGGGGTCGGGTCCTGCATCGATTATTGGGATTGATTTTCATGTCACAGACTATATACTTAAAAAATATTTTCTATTCTCTAGTCAAAAATTAAATTTATTTTCTAAAACAAAAATTCATTTTCAAACAATAGAGAATATTTTCTACTCATTAACCAAATATAAGAAAATAAGTTAGAAACGAACTAATTTTTCAAAAAATATTTTTCTCATTACCAAACACACCCTTAAGGTTCGTTTTCAAGCTATACAGTGATCGGGATACAAAACTGAGTATAATAAAATATAAAGAAGTGATTTATGGTAGATAATTTTCCAATTCTACACAAGCAATTATAATGATGTCTCATTAGATGCATGACATGCTTTTTATTGACTTTGTCAATACTTTACAACAACAACAACATTATCCCAATGTCTCAAATGCTTCCGCCCATTGTGGGGTAAGGGGGGATTAGATGTACGCAGTCTGATCCCTATGTTTAAAAACATAGCGTGACTGTTTTCATATGATCCATGATAAGCGTCGAAAGTTGCATTGACTAACTGCTACTTCACAATTGGAAGAAGCACAGACAGTTTAAAGAGCCATTTTGCTTTATTCCATCATATCTCAAAGCCAAAAAATAGTGAATCTTTGG